>JAAIXI010000228.1:3882683-3949922 GCA_013403645.1 Heliconius nattereri
AAGCTTTAATTTGATATATAATTCATTAAAACAACACATTAATGCAAATTATTAACATTTAGTGACGTGTTTAAAGCAGGCAACCCTAGACTTGCGGCAGACTGAGAGCTGGCAACCCTTATATTTCCAATTCCTTATGCGGTTTTGTTTCAAATGATGTGCGATTCATATAAAAAACGTATGAGTGCAATTTTCTCCAAAAACGAGTTACGAAAAAAAGTAATTAAAGGTGATTGCGGCAGGATTCTTCCAGGCAACCCAGGTGTAATCTATTCTACTAATCATGTATTATTCATTAATATAGGTTTAATTAAGAAAACTGGTATATGCAGGATTCAACGGTGGGATCTCAGGTTATAAAGTTTGTCTACTTTTATTAGTAATTAGTTTTACTTACCATTGACCTACCCTACAATCCTAAGACTGGTACGGAAACCGTAGGAGACAAGTCCGACTGATACTTGACCGGCTTGATTAATTAAATCAAATGTATAAAATAACAAAACGCATAAACAAAATATTCTCATTATTTCTTGGAGTTGTAACTACATAAATATTAGTTTTTTACTTCTAATATCAAATGGTTTACTAAAGTTTTTCCAGAAATTAAACATGAACGATTGTGACCTCAATTTGCTAGTTTCCTTGTAAGACCTCGAGACTTTATAGCAAAATAATAAGTAACTTCTAAGAAATTAAGTAGGCATGTGGAAAATAGAAAAATATCTTAAAAGTTATACCTCATTCAATCATTAATATTTATTTTATTTGAGGTCGTGGCCCAGGGGTACAAGTGTGTGACTGTAAACGCGACAGCTTGTAGGTTCGATTCCCACTCGAGGAAATAAATATTTTAATTTTTTTCGCTCTGCTGTCGAAGCAAACCGTAGCGCTGATGGAAAGGCCCGCTCAATATAAGAACGCGTGAATACCCACAGTTATGCTGTAAGCGTGTATAATATTTTAAAGCAATTTACAAGCATGGGCGCATCTATTTAGGCGTATTTTCTGGATTGTTCTAGAATATAAATTAATATGCACAGATATATTCGTATAAATGTAGATTTTAAATTTTTCAGGGGCAATTTTTTGTTAGTATTTCTGTTGTATTTCTGGCACCAGACTTGGGGTGGGAACAAGTCACTGGGCCACTCTTTTCCAACGCAATGTTTATACGTCTAATAATGCCCGGTTTATTATTGAATGGAGTGTTTTACACTCCATTCAATAATCAAAACTCAAACTTCAAACTCAAGGTTCCCAGGTTCTCTCTGCCTACCATACTATGTATGACATAATGAAAAGCCATAGATAAATATTAATTTATAAAAGGTAAGGCGGGAGGTAAAGAGAATAAAATAAAAAGAATAACTAATAATACAATATCTTTTTTATTACAAACTTATATCGGAAGTTATTCATATAAGCTTACGTAGGTCAGCGCGTCACACCGCGTCAGGGCGTCAACATAAAAGTCAACAGTTCACGCGTTGATTCATAAGATTTCGCCAAGCTGATGATCTAATGATGTGAATAATACTGGTTTAATAGTTTTGACTTGTACATGTACATATGTATAATATCTGACCTTGCTACGTAATTTTCCTTTGAGACAGGGATTTTCTTAAAAAATATTACTTCTCTATTACTACATATATTTTTTTAGAACGGCAGTGTGGCAGAACTCAACGCCACGCTTTGCCTTGTTACCAAAGCGAGGAAATCAAAATATAAAATATTTGATTTCCTCGAGTGGAAATCGCAGTTAACAGTCACACGACCCCTGACACACCCCCACGACCGCCCTCAAATCTTAATCTTTTAATTAGAATTTATATCCTATCCTATCCTATATCTTATAAAACAAAGTCGCTTTTTGTGTCTGTCTGAACTTTCTAACTCTTCTTCTTCTAAACCACACAACGGATTTTGATGCGGTTTTCACCATTAGGTCGAGTATTTCTCGGGGAAGGTTTATATATAGTTTATTATTTGTACATTCTTATGTAAATTAATATAAATACGATAAATGTGTATAAAGTCCTACCCGTTGAGACACTTTCGCGCATGCGCTGCTTTAATGGTAAGTACTACATAAAAATAATGTACTGGAGTATTGTTCCTCTTAATAAGATCTACAAAAAAGTCCGCGACGGCATATTCGTATCTTTTAAGAATAACGTGTACTGATCATATTTCTATCTAAAAATAGTAATTTCAATATATTTTTTATTGTGAGGGATATTTTTCCATAATGGTATTAACCCTTATCCTTTAAAATACTTTATTAATTTTCTACGTTAAACGAAGATAAAATTTGCTTTTTACACTATTTCGAAATTGCGAATAGTTTTAGAGAAAAACGCATTTAATTGTTGACACATCACGCCGTTGACACATCAGCTGTATGTTACTCAAGTTTCACTTATCCCTTACTCTCAGCATATAAATAAGTATATTAGTTACGTTGGCCATTTAATGTAGATCAAAACTGTCTTTTACTGTTTTTCATTTTAATAAGTACTTTAGAAGTTGTTACAATATCAAAAAATCCTTGCTGCGAAACGGCTCGCCACTCGCCATGCGTCCCGCGACGTTTTGCTTATACAAGTGCGTCCGCCGCGCCCGCCTGCCTTACACGCATCGGTGGTTCAGTGGTAGAATGCTCGCCTGCCACGCGGGCGGCCCGGGTTCGATTCCCGGCCGATGCATTCTATTTAATTTTCCTCACAGGCAGCCACGTAGTGCTTGCTTTTCATCAGGGACAGAATACCCTCTTCAGCATTAACCACAAGCTCGAAAAAAAAACCCGCCTGCCTCTATAGCAACGAAGATTTAGATGCGTTTGCACGTATTGGATAATTGGAGTTGAATGTATTATTTCAGCGCGATATATTTGGTTTCATATTTTTTGTAGTAGTTATTAGTAGGTAGGTTTTTGTTTATAATTTCTTCCGTTTAAAAATAGTCATTTAACTATCTAAAAATAGTCATTTAAATATATTTTAATAAGTACTTGAAAAGATTAGTAGCACAGATTTAAAATTACGGTACCTACTAAAAAATCCTTGCTGTGTAAAACAATTGGAAAATCCTTATTGAAACTACGAAAATGCGGGTTGCATTAGGGTTTAATTGATTTTCACATTATCTTAACTGCTTTGCAAACGTACATTATATGAATAATCCAGTAGTTAAAGCGGGCGAAGCCGCAAGAGGGTCGCTAGTTTTATATAAACTAAATTGTAGTTTTATTTTAAAGGGATGGTAAGTATTTAGTATCGTAAATTTACCTTTGAATGCAATTGTAATTATATATGCAAATGTAATTATATATTTATAGAATAAAATTTACAATTATAAAATTTGTACAAGTATTCTTTAAAAACCAAATTTTGTGAACGGCATGCGAAACCACTTATACTTCTAGCTGATAAAAATGCAGCTTCAAATATTTACGTACATTTGAAGGTCATTACTCTACATTAAAAAGAAAATATATCGACAAGAGTAAAACAGATGTGTCTAGAATCGAGATGAATGCAAATCGTCAGCTTCCGCTAAACGTTATAGGAAATAAAAACACATAGCAAGAATGCTGGACATTCCAGATTTTGCAAATATATACGTAATTTACATAGTTTTAGTATATATATGATATGAAGTATGAACCTGCTGCGTGTTCCCTGCGGCCGGCGGCCCCGTAGCAGCGACGCCGGTGACATCATCGTGATTACGTGGGACCAGGGCTTCGGAATCTTTGGTTGATGTGGAAAATAAATGTTAAAAATACAATATCTTTATCCGGATCCATATTATTTGTTAAATAAAAATATTTTTTGATTATTTGATTTATAGTAAACTAGTGGACCAAACGCGACTACGCCCGCTTGAACATTACGAATATTTATTAAATATATTTATGAAATTATTTTCAGTTTAATTTTTTTTTTTTTCTTAATGGCCTGATTTTGCGATGACAGGCGCAAAATATTCTGCCAGTGTCACGTATAGTAGAAAACACACGAATGATATGGTCCAGTAAATTTGAGAGGAAATATGAACTGATATATATATGTATGGTAATGGATGAACTGGAACAATAACCTAAAACAAACAAACATTACATTACACATATGTACAGATAAAAATAAATACTAAGAAAAAAACACACACAGAGAACACCTATAACTTAATATCATTATTTACAATAAACTTAACTAACAATCTAATAAATGGACTAAAAACTAAAGTTAATATACATTTTACATTAATAGGACGTTGAACATTAGGAGGAAGGATATCAGTTTTCAATAGAGAGATGCATTAAGCAAGCTCATTTTGGGTGACGTTTTCTAACAACAAGCTGCAAATCGTTGCTTAGCAACGACGGTTGTTATTGACATTGAATAAATTGCATGTCAAATTAATAAGTATTTTAATATATTTGTATATATCGAAAATATTACAAATATGAGAAAACAAAGTATCCTATGTTCATCCCGAGACCCTCAAGTATCTCTATATGAGTATTTTATCACAATTAAATTAGCGGTTTGGCCCTGATTGCGTAAAAGACAGTCAAACAGAGTTTTGAATTTACAGACTTTTGAATTTATAATATACCTTTTATAATATAAAATGACCATACTCTGTTAAAATTCAATTCATGAATGCAATTATAAAATAGAAAAACTAATTTAATTTAGGTTTAGTAACCTCAAAAGACATTATATATTATGCATAATAAATTATGTTGTACTTACATTTCGTGGGTTCACTTGGACGTCGCTTCATATAAAATTCGAGTCACGATATTTAAATGTAACTAAATACGGTCTTTGCATATTTAAAAATTGGTAATTTTTACAGTTAGATTCCATTTCCTATATCTTAAAATATATAGAATATCGTAATACAACCTTCGCATTAACATAGATACTATTTAATGCATTCAATAAAATATTTTCCATGAAAAAAAAAACTTAGTGGCTTTGTCACCATAGAAATATTTATTTTTGGACTACCAACAGCATAGCAAAAATGTATAATTGAAAAAAAAAATCATTTAATTTAATTTCATTTCCTGCCCATGAGGGCATCATGCTGCTATGAAATCTATGAATGCGATGGCTGTGGGTTCGATCCTCTCTCGGGGAAAAGAGACATTATCACTTAACTAATCAGACTGCGTCCGCAACTTAATTAAAGACGCTGTCTCAAATTCGAGCAGAAAGCGGAGGCTCGAGTGTCTTGATTCAAGATTATCTTGGCCTGCATATTACCTACTATCTTACGTAGGATACGTAACCTGAAACTGAAAAAATTGCACCTTATTCTAATAGGAAATTGCATTATTAACTGTATGGTTAAATAAAAAAAATATAACATTTAAATTTGAAAATTCAGTTACAAAAAATGACTTAAGACCTTAATCTAAGATTAGAAGAAATTTATTATTTTGTGGCATCTTGATTCAATGTATCACCGATCAAATACAGTAACATTCTAACAACATTTTTTTAATAAAATCCAGAGTAAATGTTATAAACTCCGCATTGGCTAGAGCGAGAGAGACGCAAAAGCGCCACGACTGCGCTCGCCCGACGCCCGTTCAAGCCGCCCGAGCCCGACGTGTTTATTTCAAAATCGTACTCCATCGCTTTTGGGTGTGTAACGTTTACTAAAAGTACGTATTATTAATTAATTACTATCAACTAATTATAATAAACAATTCAATCTGTAGCAACCGATAAAATATATTCATTTATTTATAGCGTATTATACGAATAGAATATAATTTTACATGGCGGCGGCATTTTGTTTGCAAATCACAAAAGCCGGTTCGCGTGATTGCAATTTATTTTTAGTTTTACGAGGATATACGTTTCAGTGTTTGATTTTGTATCATCCATTTAATTTTTGTTTTAGAAGCCAAAATGAGTGGACAGCAATACTACCCGTACAAGGTAAGTTTCTTCATACATTACCATTCTATAGTTGCGGTGTATCGATTCTCACGAGATGATGTCATCTTTTCTGGGCAAGGTTATTTTAGTTGTTTTAACAGGCTATAGTTAAATTGTTATTTACAATGGAAAACCTTTTTAAAAGGAAAAGTTTTTGTTTTACTTTTCTCATAAGATTCTGGTTAGTTGGACCAGTGAATCTACACTAACTAAATGGATTCAAAAGCTCAATGCATATAATATTTTTAATATAAATGTAATTTATAACAAGTACCTACATACAAAAAAAAAGTTTTTTTAAAGTAGGTCATCGCGACTGAGTCACGCTAACATGCACTTATGAAATTAAAATGAAAACTAGTGAGTTACATTTTTTTTCCAGGTAAAGACTAAAAACAATAAAATTTTATAATAATTCTATTTAAAGTTAAAATTTATTGTAAATTACTATTTTTATTACCTACATCTAATGCCTAATTACTGCTATAAGTACTATTAAAATTAACTAAAATACAGTTTTATAAACTACAACATATAATTTTTCTCTCCCATCCTTGTTTAACCTTTTTAAAAATATCTCTGAGAAAAATAAATATGTCAACTAACGTGAATTATATTCTATAGTGCACCCCCACGGTGTACCCGGCGGAACCTTTCGAGCCGGCTGCCGATGCGGAAACTCTCCGCAAGGCGATGAAAGGTTTCGGAACCGATGAGAAAGCTATCATCGATGTTCTCTGCCGACGTGGAATCGTACAACGTTTGGAAATTGCTGAAACGTTCAAAACTAACTATGGAAAGGTATGTTTTTATATGGCTTAAGGAGAAAGTGACCCAACTCAAAAATATGCACTTTAGAATCTTTTCACGTTTAGAACAAAGCCAATGCTTGTATTTGCTAATAAGATGAGCAATTTTCTTCTAACCATCATAATTTGATTTCTCTTCCCATTTATTGACATAATACATGCTAAACAATAAAGATAACCATTTATCTGTCTTAGATCTTAGGAAAGTCTAGTTGTATACTTTATGATAATGCTAGAAGAGACTAAGATATTTTACTTAAGTGTTTTATTTTATGATGAGATATACACATTTCTCACATTTTAGGTTGTAGAACATTTGATGCTATAAATTATTTTCTTAATTCCTAAAAGAACGTATAAAAACTTACAAGCTGTCTTGTAAATATTATTATTTTACCTGGCTGTATGTCCTGACATTCATGGCCAAAGGGAGGAAAAGTTTAATGTCTGCTCTAGAGACATGCGAAAACGTATTATGTCATAAATAAACCCGCTAAAGAATACGTAAATGATAAACATGCCTATTGAGATTTCTCCTTCTTTACTAAAAAAAAATATTTTTAAATCTTTAAGCATTCTGAGTAAATATTTTTATTTTTATTACATTTACTTTATATACATTAATGTATTTTATACATGGTAGGAGTAGGAGGAAAGAGATGCTAATATTACGTCGTAAATATCTTGTTCTGGCAAATAAAATCGATAAGAAGCCATTGCGGTCTTCCACCCTTGTCGTTTTAACCTTCTAATTTATTATATACCCTTAATTCGAAGGTCAATTAGCAAATTTTCCATTAGGCTTGCACTCCTTACTCGATTAGTTTGCAAGAGGCTGACGACAGAGAGTTACTTAGATCATATATCACGCCTCGCCCATTCTTGTTAAACAGTTTAACAACTAAATTCCGCAGTATGGAAACATGTCCTATAATAATAAAATATGCATTTTTAAGTTGTTAGACGCTTAATTCTAAATTGCATTGTATAAATTAAATTATTGAATCATAGACTATTGGAAAGTTTTCAAAATGTAGGGTTTCCAAAAATGTGTAATACTAAATATACGCAATTAATCCGGGTAATAGTTTCATTTAATAATAATTAATTAGCTCCACGCTGGATCCTGCATCGTATAGGCAGAGGGTGCGTAGTGTTAAGACACTTTTCTCCACTTTCCGTTGAATTTTTCGAGGCATTACGTCTTGAATGGCTAGTTTGTTTATTATAGTTTAATTTAAGATGTGTAATTATTTTGAAAATCTAAGATCTTATTATACATAGTTGTGCGTTCGGACCCCATAAACACGTGGGATGTCTGTATGTTACACAAGGCCTAAGAGTCAGTGAACCAAAAAAGCATTGAGCTAAAACAACCGTTATGTAGAGCTACTAAAAAGCCTTACAACTTACGAAATAGTAAATTTAATCTTGTTGTAAGTCAACGAACTGGACAACCTAGATTCTAGGTGAACTAAACGGACACGAAGGCTGGGGCAATGAGGTTGACACTAAAATGTGACTAATATTTTTTCCAAACTATTACAAAGCTTATTTCTGTTCTTGCCGCGGTATAACTGTAAACGCGACAGTTGTGGGCTCGATTCCCACTCGGGGAAATGAACATAATTCATCACTAGTAACAAATCAAAGAAACCATGAATCACTGACTTCTCCTAAAATAAATCAGCTTTACGCTGTATCCAGCACACAGCAGGGTAGGCAGAGGGAACCTCGTGTTAAGACACTCTGTTCTTCTTTTCTTCTGCCAATTCGTTGTGCCTTTTACAACAGATCTCAGTACACAATACATATTGTTGTAGACTACACGCCAATTGATGAATCATTTTAAGTTCAATGAATAATGGGCTTCTTGTATGAAATGATAAATGCAATACTGGCAATAGACCCAATATCTTAGTATTCGTCATATAAGTTGAAACTTATTGTTTCTTTTTTCTATCTTGTTAGTATCTGGAAAATGTGTCTTCAAATAATGATTTTATTGTATTCAAGTATAAGTCATATACGATAATTATTTACTATAGGAATAATAAGTGTGTGTGTGTGTGTCACCCCCTACTATAACTACTAACTACAATAGTTAACTAATTAACAACGAACGTCATTAGTTTTCAGTTTTTTATACACTTGTCTTTACTGTTTTTATGCAGCGAGGTACTTATCGAATTGATCGAATAATTGTCATGTTAATTTATTGGTAAATATAAGCTTTAGTGTAGACTAGATATATGGACATAATTTTGGTATATTACTCTTCAACCTTTTAGGCCTTGTTTTGTCTAAACTTCAGGATATTTGACGTACTATGCTTATAAAACGGTAAAGGTTATTAAATTATAGTAAAAATTCGTATGTCGTTAGCGGAAATTGAAAAGTTTGTGGTTAGATTTTGGTATGAAAGTTTTACCGTTCTGTATTACTGGTTTCTTATCGCATTTAGATGTTTTTATAATTTGCAGCAAAATTAACTTTAATCAATTACATGCAGTGTGGATGTGTACTTGCATGCTTTAAAACCGGTTATAAGAATTTTACGAAGTTAAATTATATTTACTTATATAAATGTTTCAAAGAAATTACATGTAATTAACATTCTTCCTAGCTTTGGCAAAACGCGGCGTTAAGTTCCGCCACTCAACACGCAGTAGCGGCTCCTATGTCATCTACATTCTACTCTCATCTGTCACCTGCATCTAGAGAACATCTCTTCCCATAAATGAGCAATAGTGTTAAAAAATATTTCGAAATAGCTATTAATTAGTGTCGAAGTCGGTTAATGCGATATTATGGCCTTGACAATATTTTATCGCTCTATGTACTGAGTAACAGCGTTAGTTAGTATTAAATAGGTATAACTGTTTTTTCCATAATTCATTAAAATTAACTTTACCATATTATTTTTATCAAAAATATATGGATTGGTACCTAAGTTAAATATTTTAGAATATTTGACAAATTATTATATTATAAAGTAGTTATTGAGGCGCAGTGACACAAACGTGTGACTGTAAACGCGACGATTGTGGGTTCTATTTAAACTCTGGAAAATGAATCATCATTTATTGATTTTCTTTTCTTCGCTCTGGTAACAAGGCCAAGCGCGGCGTTCAGTTCCGCATTTTAACACCCAATGCCTACAAAAATTCGACGGAATGTGGGGAACGGAGATTCTTAAACACTCTCTGTGGTTGTTGGTTTCCTTTGATTACGATTTTATTTACGTCCAAATATCTCGTCATCGAAGTCACAGCTCTAGTTTGGCCTCCCCTTAAAATTATATCAAGGCCATGAGGGCCAGCGTGTGTACTTACAATTCGTCACTAAAAATTATGACTGTACATTATTTATATTACTTTTTTTATTTATCGATGTCAAAAAAAGTTTAAACTTCCAAAAACAGTTGTTTATTTTATTTTCTTTAAAAGTTNACCGAAAATAATTTCATAAATATATTTAATAAATAATCGTATAGTTCAAGCGGGCGTAGCCGCGTCCGGGCCCACTAGTTAAGAAATAAATTATTAATTAGGTAGATAAGTCGTTTTTCCATCAATTTGTATAGACAATTAGACTCGCAAGAAGAAAGGTTATTTATATCTATAAAAATCGTCACGGATCGGTGTCTGTACATGGAAAATTCACAAAAGATATTTTTTGGCATTTTTAATAACGTGATAGAACCAAAAACAATGATTTTTTAAAAATCTTGTCTGTCTGTCTGTGCGTTTCATTTTCAGCTTTCATTAACATATTGTTTTATTTCAATCGGCTTATAAATAAAAAAATGTGCCATTTTAAAGAATGTTCATTCGTCCGACAGAATGGTCATAAATAAATATTTTATTGAATTTACAGGAATTTCTCTGTTCAATATAGGTATAGATATTGTTTTTAAAGTCATATTATTAATAGCAAACGAAAATAATGCAAAATAAGTAAATTTATAATTATGCCGTTCAAGCGGGCGAAGCCGTGAGCGTGTCGCTAGTTCGTAAATGGAATCAGTAGGTAGATAATTTACTTATTTCATTATAACCTACAAAAACACAAATATATTGTCCAATCCAAAATCCAAAGTTTTCCTCGCTTATTGCAAGCGAAAGCGCGCATGTGAATTAGTTTTTTTTAATAGTTTATTTAAAAATCATTAGCTCAATATGTTTTTACTGACATATTGAACAATTTAAAATATATGTAAAAAATTCTAACAAGTAAAGCTTATTACACTGTTCAAGAATATTTAGAGGATAAACATGTATGGAATTAATGTCTAATGAATGTAATGCAGGATAGCTGCCAGCTAATGGAATAGATTGTACCATTGACTTTGAAAAGAGCAACTGTTGAATTTCTTGCCGGCTCTTCTCAGCAGAACTGCCTTCCGAACCGGTGGTAGCTTTTTGTTTATATATTCATTCCGTAATGTGGTGCATTGCGAGTTACATTATTTGTTCACATGTAGAACAATATTGATATGTATGGCGTAGTTATAAAACTGTTAAAGACTAGATACATTGTAATGTAAATATGATATACTATTCAATATTTATAGCATTTGTTAGTATTTATGAAAATTATATAAATCTACTAGCTAACGTTTATAATTTGGGGCCAGTCGTTTGTGGCTTGGCACAAGGGTGTAACTAAACGTGATAGGATGAGGGTTCGATTCTCACTCGAGGAAATGAAATATTTACTTAAATTTATATTTCCATTTCTTCGCTCTGATGTTGAGGTAAAGCGCGGCGTTGAATTTTGTCGTTTAACACGCAATGTCTACAGAATTCGGCGAAAAGTGGTAAACGGAGTATCTTCACACTAGGTTCCCTCTGCTCTGCTCGGCTATGCAGGATACTGCGTGAAGCTGGTTTTGATCACTTTGCTTTGCTCTGTATATTTTAATATGTAATTCGAACCTAGGCAACGAGAAAGCGACCAACTTTCTCACAGTTACAGTTACATTTAAATAAAATAGTTAATATCACGTTCAGGTTCAAGAGAACCCATGCACCCATCATGGTTGAAGTCACGTAGATTGCATATGACATGACGAAGGTTGATCGATAAGTTCCTTTTCAAATTCAACATGTAGGCACAAACATATTTATTGTAGAGTAACAATGTAACTAAGTATTATAAATTATAAAACATTTTATTATTTATATCCTTTAATAAAATCGGACTTCGGCGGAAAATAGGGAACAGAGTGTCTTAACAACAGGATCCCTCTGCCTATCCTGCTACATGCGGAATACAGCGCGAAATTGAAAAAAATATATAAAACAAGGCCAAGCGCGGCGTTAACTTCCGCCTTTCAACTCATTTGATTAATTAAATTTACCTATATCAACATTACTTGGGCTCGTCCTCATTCGTTTTATATGCTTTATATTATATATTGTTTGATATGCACCAAACTGGCTATGAGTTATTAGGTCGGCCATACAAAATACGTACGTCATACTCCATAAGCATTCATGGTTTCAATTGGCGAGTTACGTTACGCCATGCCATGCCAATATGCCAAGTATATAGTAACTTAAACGCAACAGTATCTGAAAAATATATAATAGTTAAGAATTACTTGTACGAGTATAAGAAATTCGATGGATCCCACAGACAAAATGGATAAACAGTTTTTTTAGGACTTAGCGTAATTTACTTTGTTATTGTAATAATTTAAAAAAAAATGAATCTTAGGGCGTTATTGTGCAATAAACATATATATGGAAACATAAACCTTGTCATAATTTTAACGACTACTAATAATATTCGATGGACTAAGTACTTTAACAATAGTGGCTACGTAAAATAGAAATACTTCTTACATTTATACTCTAGTATATGATATGAATATTATAATAAACATTCTGTAACGGATGTTAGTGTTACGTGCGTGAGACTGATTTTAAATACATACAAATTAAAAAAACTTAAGAAATATTTATTCAAAAATCTCTCTTTTTCAACAGTATACGGCAAGAGTCTCGAATCAGACCTCAAAGGAGACACGTCTGGTCACTTCAAACGTCTTTGCGTATCATTATGTATGGCCAACCGTGATGAGAACTCAGGCGTGGATGAGGGAGCGGCGAAAGCTGATGCCGAAGCCTTGGCGGCAGCTGGTGAAGGACAGTGGGGAACTGATGAGTCGGTGTTCAATTCAATACTAATCACACGCTCGTATCAACAGTTGAGACAGGTATGGTTTTTTTGGGATTATTATTTTTTGTAACTTTTTCATTTTTCAAATTATATGATACGGAGTACATAAGTCTATATGAAATATGCTTCTATAAATACCATAAACTACAAACATTATATGTATTATGCAGTATTTATATGGAGTGGTGGGTTTTCATATATGTAAAAAAGTTAGCATATACGGCTATAGTTAGGTAAAAGTTTTCCAAAATACGAGTACGTTTAGCGCTGCATCATCGATGTTTTTACAAATGACTTGTATTACAATATATTATGGTTCTGTATGGGCGGGTGCCAGAAGTATTTCATAGTAATCTATTAATATACCACTTAAGGAAGACGATTCATTCTTAATGAAACAATTATAATTTCCTTTTTGCTTTGTTTTTTTTTTAATAATTTATCTATAACGATTTTTAAAAGATTTTTTATCGAAAGCGTTCACTGGTTAAAAGTGCAGTTTGAATGCTTATTTTTTGTATTGAAATTTTCTTTTAAGTATCTATATATATATATTATAGATACTTAAAAGAATATATATATATATATATATATATCTATGAAATATTTTAAACAATAATACTATCGAGTAGTATTTGAACTCATAACCATCTGCACCAAATACCCCATAACTTGAATAAATGGTTTTTAACCAGTGTAGAACGAACGTTATCACAATAAGTCATTGCGCAATTGTTTAAGTATAAAAAGTTAATAATGGGCTCAGACGGCCGACATGAATTATGTATTTTAAATACTATTTGTTATACGTCACTTGGTCGAGGTCGTTGTGGCGCAGCGGCACAGCGTCTGACTGTAACCGTGACGGTTTGGGTTCCCTATTTCTACACAGAGGTATGAATTGTATTAATTTCCTTGCTCTAGTAACATAATAAAATGCGGCGTTGGTTTACGGCAGTTAAGACGTAATATCTCGGATAGGGGGAGAGCGAAAGGCCAAACGCTCCGCCCACCACCAAATGGCTTAAGTTCTCCCCCCTCTACCCTATTATATGAGGGATATAACGTGAAAGTAAAAAACATATATGTTAATTAGTATTTGTATGGTTTCAGATCTTCGCTGAATTCGAGGCGTTAACCGGTAAAGACATCGAGGAATCTATTAAGAAGGAATTCTCTGGAAGCGTCGAGAAGGGCATGCTTGCTATTGGTAAACTAATTTGTTATGCCTTTATACAATATTCATAGTAAATAATGCTAATATCTAATAATAGTTATGTGACGCGCATTGCTCGTGATCGTGTTAAATTCAATCAGCTTTGTCTTTTTGATGATTGTTTTTAAAAGTAAAGGACCTTGACTTGAAGGAACTAAAAATTTTGAAAACATAAAAAAAATATGAAAGTAATCTCAACTCGTTGTCTTTATATTAGTGCAGTACCCATTAAAAAAAAAAGATTTAATTATTTATCAACAGAATTAGTTGATAAAACATAAACATTTCAAATAAACATTTTAAAAGTTTCTAGAAGATTTCAGAACAACACTCGGTAGAATCATTAGTGAATAGTACAGTGACGTACTGTCGACCTTGCGGTGACTCAACCTGTATAGCCTTTGAAGCCATTATCTTGATTTTTATAAATGAATCCGGATATACGGAACAATTAAACTATTATTTAAATGTACAATTTTCTGAGATGACAACTTTAATTAACTATAATTTTCGATTGTTTAAAATTATTAAAATATAATGTTTGCGTTTGCAGTCTACGAATATAAAAATAATGTCTACAATAGTAAATTATTTATTAAATAATATAATAAATTATTTGTCACAAATGAAAATATGTTCAAAAAAGTTTTAATTAACGACCTCAAAGGGCAGGGACGGGTTTAATTAATTGTGTTACACTACATATTACAAATATATTATTTAGATTTAGCCTTATAGACCCTCCTATGAGAATAGGCGGAAAATGGAGTGCTTGAAAAGTCACTATACCTTGAGAAATACACGTCTAAGTGTTGAGATGAAATAAAAACGACACCGAAACCTTTATTATGGCATCCTAATAAATAAAATCTAACGTTACCTGCTTGCTACGATAACTAAAATAAAATTAAGTTTAATGAATATATATTTTTTTCTCATTAGTAAAATGCGTAAAGAGCAAAGTTGGCTTCTTTGCTGAGCGCCTCTACTACTCAATGAAAGGTTTGGGAACAAACGATAAGACCCTTATCAGAATCGTAGTCAGCCGTTCCGAAATCGACTTGGGAGATATCAAACAAGCTTTCTTGGACAAATACGGGAAACCCTTAGAAGACTGGATTGCTGTAAGTATATTTTGCCTTATATTTGCAATCACTTAACCAAATGGGGGCACATTTATGGTATTTATTGTTGAATTATATATGTGGGCTATCATATGAATTAGTTGCTCATTTGATATAGAAATGTTATTAAATTTGCTTGATTTTAATAAATAAATGTTTTATAATGTAAAGCAAAAAATGTATAGGATGTTATGTTGTTGGCTCTTTTTTTATTTGATTTGAAAAACATCACTGTTGAGCAGAAAATTCAAAATAAATGAAAAAGTTTGTTGCTTGTTCATTAGCTTTAGCTGGTGAAATTAACGTCATTATGTTATCAGTAGGCAACACAAAAATGGCACTTGACTATAAAAAACAGTTTAATCATAGTTTCATTAAAATAGTAAACTAATATAATTATAAATCATTATAAATAATCGCATGGAAAGCCTAATTAATATATATGTATGTATTTTAAGTAAAAGTAATTTTAAGATGCTGACCCATATTTTCTATGATATGAAAAAAATAATAACAGTAAAATGTATATTTAAATAACAGCTCTATAATCAGCATGAGAATTATTACACATGTTTAATTGCAATATAAAAATTCTATTCTACTTCTTCTCATGACTTCCGCCATTACTGTTTGAAAACACGTATACAGATCTACTTATTTATGTTTGATTTTCTATTTTTTTGTAAATGGTTTTTTTAGGTCCTAACTAATTTACACATTATCATTATTATTTATTTAAATTGAACGTTTTCATATTCATTGTATTAACTTATTGTTCTAATTCGTATTGTATAGATTTTTTTATTTGTCTACACTGTCGTATATAAAAAATACCAAATTGTCATTAATATTTATGTATAATATTTATTGTATGTTTAAAAGAATTATAAACATATAGTTTCATAGTTCAGAATAGTTAAAATATTTTGATTACAGGGCGACACTTCCGGGGATTACAAGAAAGCTTTACTCACACTTGTTGAATAAATATGGCCGACACTGAGAACAACGAATGATCATCTAGATTTATTTTATTAAATTCTTTTCGTCAATTGATAGGTTTTTAAGTTTAGGGGTACAAACACTGAATACAAAATATTGTTTTATATTCTATAATATCATCACAAATTAAGTTTAAAAAGTCCATGAGTTACAAAATAAAATTTAAGTGTAAAAAAATATTTGCACGTTTTCGCCATTTTACTTCGATGTCACAATTTAAATGGTCGTAAGCGCTTATCGACACGCCTATTTTACAATTTTAAAAAGTAAATAACTGAACTAGTTCATATTTTTTGTCTTCAGTGCCATAGCTTAGGTTATTCATGTTGGGTGTAAATTTCGTTTAAAAAAGATCTGTATATTTTGCTTATTTTGAATTAAATCATTGTCATGTAACTTTCTTTGCACTGTAGCTAATGCTTTTTGATGTGAACGCATGGTGCCTGGACCCAGTGAGAGCAAACGAGCGATTACGAATAATCTTAAAGAACTAAAATCGATTATTATAATACATTAATATATTATTCGTAATCGCTAATGTAGTGTGTGAATGCTTTTTACAAGTAGTTATTGCCATTTTTCAGGAGGAGATAGAAGGTTCCCTCGGTCACCTCCTATCTACAATGTCTTACTAAGGATACAGATTAAATAAAGACAAAATGGCGCCACTACAATACATAGCCTGTGGTGTTCTAATATTCGAAAGTACCTAATATAATTATTGGTACAATTTACTTAATGCATTTTAAAAACGTTTATTTTAAGTTTAAAAAACTTGTGTGATATGTAATCTCATGCTATATAAATTTATATATATATATTAAATTTGCACGCAGTGTGATGTACTCGTATCAATAGAAATTATGGGCCAGTTTCTGTTTTTTTATATTGTTTTGCTACCTACAGTGTTGGTTTTCGATATCTTTACAGGAAGACCTAGATGGTGACTTCAGGAATGTGCTAGTCACACTTTGCGCTTAATCCTGCAAAATAAACTATATATTTTTTGCATTCAAATTATTTTTCTACAAGTATTTTTAAGTAATGCATGTTACATAGAGACGAGATGCTATAACAGAAATAAATGTAATATTTTGCAGGATGATACGAAAGGCGATTACAAGAGGGTTTTACTCACTCTTGTTTCCTAAGAAAAATGCATAATAAGACTTCAAATAAAATATTTTGCACTTGCAATGCTAAGTTCCGAGAAACTGCCTTTATATACTGTTGAATGTTCTAGAAATAAAAGCTTCATATTTTTGTGAAAATGAGATATTTATTGGTGCTGAGTTTTGTTTACGATGTATTTATTATATATAATTGAATACATTATTAATAAAACTATGTATGTTCTCACTGATTTTAATTAACATCCCGTATACCCTCCTGCATTATCTGAAAACCAAGTTCGATTACTCTACATAATAACAAGACCTAAAAGTCAATTATAATTTATGGTAATTAATTTAAACCGCACAAAACATAAATAAGGATATAAGTATCTGTAGGTAAAAATTTAAATTATTAAAATTTTAACAGTTTTAAGTTTCATGTTTCAATGTGAGGATAATATATGAGTAGGTTGATTCCCACTTGGGTGAATCACTGTATCACGCTCTGGTATCTAGACAATGTCCTTTGGTACACAAAGCGCGGCGTTGAATTCCGTCACTCAACACGCAATGCCTCCAGAACTCAGTCGAAAATGGGGAAAGGAAGTGTTTTAATACTAGGTTTTCAGGTTCCCTCTGCCGATCCCGCTAAAAAAAGTAATAATGTAATAATAAATAAAAAAAGTAATAAGGCGGCAGCCTTATCTTTAATAATTAAAAAGTTAATAAATAGCCAGGCCAGCTACGAGGTGGGAACAAAATCTGGTTGTGGGTTCGATTCGCATTAGGGGAAAATAAAATATTTATTTAAATATATATTTCTATTTCTTCGCTCTGGTGTTTAGTTCCGCCACAGCACGCAATGCCTCCAGATTCGGCAGAATGTAGGGAACGGAGTGATTTAACACTACGACTGCCTGCTGTGTGCGGGATACCGCGTGAGGCTGATATATAAATCTCATTCACCTGAAACTTGCAAACAGATTCCGGCGCATTATTACTCTTCAACATCAAAGCTAACCGAATGTTTTCCAAAGGCCTGGGTGCGGTTAACAGCAATCGCTTATTACAACGATGAGCCCAAGCGTCACCAAGTGAACCTACTATGGTACCAGAAGACAAACCAATTCTGGTAGTCATTTCATTTGTTAGTACAACCTAAAAGAAAAAATATAGACTAAGAATAAATATAAATAATATTAAAGATAAATAAGAATACCCTATTCACGAAGATATGACATAAAAGGTAGACAAATCAAGAGATCAAATCAAGATTTATTAAATATGGATATATTAAATAAAAATATCTATGGTTTTATGAACGTAATATATTGATAGCACTGTAAATGATATTATAAAGGCGCCCCCTGCGGGACTCGAACCTCGGCTTGCGGCCGTCGAGCGGACTGGGATTTCACCTATGCTAAGCAAACCAGCCGCGACTGGGGACAAATTAGACTACTCTAAGGGAGCTAACGGTCCCTAACCACTGGGCCCGACCGCGCCGTTACGCGACCGAGCCGTTGAATAAGCTGGACTTCGTCATCGATTCCGTCGACGACGGTGTTTGTGTCGTGTGTGAGTAGTGTGTTTCCTACCTACATACGGAGCATTCGCTGTAGTAATAGCGTCATCGGAGTCTAAAAGGACGCTGCGCGGGCGTCTACGTCTAGGGAGCGCGTTAGGGATGTAATCACACGCATTAACGATAAGGGGATTCGCGTGCAGGCCTGCACGCTCAAAGTAGCGCTTCGCTAAGCGTTTGCAGTGCTCGTGAATCGATTCCAGTTCAAAGTCTCTATGTAGGTCGACGTTACGCACGAACCAGGGACAACCTGATGCGATACGTAAGAATTTATTTTGTACCTTTTGCATGGGATCTAGCTTAGTGTGCGCGAACGCTACACAAGCATAAGAGAGGACGGGTCTTATACAAGTTTTGTATAGTGTCAGCTTATTTCTAAGTGACATTTTACTACGCTTGTTTATGAGATAGTATAATCTATTAAGAATGAATTTAGCTTTATTGCAAGCTTTCGTGACGTGGGGTTTGAAGGAGAGTCTAGAGTCTAATGTGACACCTAGATATTTGACCTCTTTTTCCCAGGGAATGGCTTTATCTAATAGATAGATGGTAGAGATTTGCTCTGAACGAGCGCGAGGGAAGAGTATCGCTTTACTCTTTTCTGGATTAACCTCGATTCTCCATTGGCGGAACCACACACCAAGTGCGCGGGCCGCTTTCTGAAGTCGATCGGCTATTATGCGTGTGTTACGCGAAGAAGTGTATAGGGCGGTATCATCGGCGTACATAGCCAAGTGTACATCCCTGGTACGAGGTATGTCTCTTGTGTACAGCGCGTATAACATAGGAGAGAGGGTTGAACCCTGGGGGACGCCTGCGCGAAGGAGGCGGGGAGAGGAGAGAGTTCCTTCTACTTTATAGCGGAAGTATCTATTTGACAGAAAATCCCGCAGGATGCGCACGAGACAGTCTGGCAAGCCAGAGCGCCGCAGCTTGAAAATCAAGCCGTTATGCCAGACCTTGTCAAAGGCTTTCGCTACATCGAGAAAAATGGCGGCAGTGTGTCTGCGGTACGAAATTTTTACTTTATATTGGGCTATGTGCTCTACCACGCGATGGACTTGGTGGATGGCGGAATGTTTCTTTCTGAAACCGAATTGCTCTTTGATGAGCAGAGATTTGGCTTCTACCACCTCGGAGAGTCTAATGAGAATGATTCTCTCATAAATTTTACCTAAACAGCTGAGAAGGCTGATAGGTCTATAGCTAGAGGGCATATTCCGCGGCTTGTTAGGTTTCGGTATACCTATGACAATGGCTTCCTTCCACTCATCGGGGAAGGAGCACGACATGAGAAGGGAATTAAAAATAATGACCAATAGAGATAAGAACTGAGCCGGAAGGGACTTAAGTGTTCTATTAGACAATTTATCGGGCCCCGGGGCCTTCCTATCTTCCTATTTTTTAATGATGTCTTTGACCTCATCTGTCGAGGTCGGGCGAAGCGGTTCCCCCTGCGGGGGCGACAACGCCCACTCTGCGACCATGGAATCCACTCTCACGATGTGGCTCGGGTTACAGGGCTGACCACTCGGTGTACATTGAGCCTCTAAACTGTCAGCGAGACATTCCGCTTTTTCGATGTCATCTAAGGCGACCGACAAGTAGGGCCTAATCAGAGGTGGCATAGTCGAGAGACAATCGACTCTAAAACCACGCGACAGCGCCCAGAATGCCTGGTGCGATGGAGCGAGCCCCTCGAGCTTTTTATCCCACGACTCCCCGCGCAGAAGTTCGAACTCGAATCGAACTCTCCTCTTTAATCTACTAAATTCCCTACGATTATCGTCAGTCGGGTATTTGTCGTGTCGTCTCATTGCTTTGTTTCTGCGTCTAATCAATCGTCGGAGCTTTTCTGAGATTTCAAACCTACTTTCGGTAGGGTAGGTTTGGTACCTCTTTCGAGCAGCTCTGGATTTGTGTTTTGAATATATTCGGTAAATTTATTCGCCGCGTCTATTGCTAACTCCGCGGAGTCGGCGATACCAGGTATTAATTCCTTTATAGGGGATTCATTCGAACGGAGGAACTTTGCAAATCTCCTCCAGTCGATTACTGTTTTAGTGGGTGGGCCTGAGGGGCGCACCTCGCCTAATTTGAGAATGACAGGACGGTGGTCCGAATCGAGGTCGGGAATTGTTTCTATTGAATGTTGACATAAGCCTACATTCGATAGAATCGCTATGTCGAGAACCTCGCCTGTGCCGCGGGCACTAAGGCGGGTGGGTGAAGGTGGGCCAATAACAAAAGCGTTATATTTACTAGTGAATTCGAGGAGTCTCCTACCGTCGGTATGAGTCATCGACGAATTCCAATTTTTCATGTTTACAATTGAGATCCCCGATCAGAAGGACCGAGTCACCCATACTAAGTAGCGATAAAATGTCGCTTTCTAATAGTTACCTATTTCCTGAACGATAAACGGAGGCAATAATCAATGGCTGATATCTGGCACACTGACGCCTCGGCGGCTTCAAGAGACGGAGGGTCGAGCGGTATACAGTGTAAATTCTTTTTGTAATAAATCATAGTGCCGCCGCCTTTGGTGGCCCTATCATTCCTTACAAACCTGTAGTTCGCAATGCTGGGCCTGCGAACCCCGGGCTAAAAAGAAAAGACTCCTGTATACAAATGATATCTAATTGATGAGTGTGAGCGAAGGCACTCATTGACTCACGTTGACGTTTGACACCATTAGCTTTAAAAGTCGCTATAGGGCTCTTGGCTTAATACGCGCGAGTTGCGAGTCAGCGGGCAATGGAGTGAATCTATTGATGACCGCCATTGGAAAAAATATTTAGCTATGGAGCCCGCGATGGCTTCCAGGAGATCGATATCCTCAATTTTCGCTTGGGCGCTGTCGTCGGGACTATTCGTATTCCTTAATTTATTCGCGAAAATTTTAATTTCGTTGAAATCAAGATATCTAACTAAATTTAGCACTGGTGCGAAATCGCTACCATTGGAGAGGGCAGCGCGGGAGGGCGCAGGGGTGGAGTTGGGAGCCACCACCTTGACGGTCGGCGACTTGACCGGCGCCGCAGCGCGGGCGACTACCGGGGGAGGCGCGGGTTTGAACCATGCGTTCTCCTTAGGCTGGGGGGCGGGCGCGTATTTAGGAGCCGGCTCCACTATTTTGCGATTATAGGGATTAGCCCCCCTGTTTTTGCCTCCACGCCTGGTGCGTCTGCGCGGCGCTCGGGAGCATCCGCGATAGTTCGCGGGATGACCCTGCGTCTCACAGAGTACACAGCTGGGAGGGATGGCGCGATCGGGAGCCTTGCGGGGACAATCAGCAGTGGCGTGGTCGTCTAGGCACTTAACGCACCTAGGCCGCGGGAAACGATTTTTGGCCGAGTGGCCGTATAGTTGGCAGCGATGACACTACCCTATCGAATGTCCCCACATTCGAGGGGTCTCATAGGGCAGTGTTCGACCCTGATGCCGGTGAAAGAGCACACCGATCTCAGGTTGAAAATTTCCTTTCCCTCTTTAGTGAGGTCCAGGACGACAAGGACTACATCAAATTTCGCTTTAGTGCGAGAAATGTAAAGCGCTTGGCGCACGGGGAAACCCTTATTCCGGAGCTCGGAGAAAACAAGCTCTACGTCTATTTCTTTTGGAATGCCTTTTAGAACTACACGCAATTGGCGCTCGTCCTCTAGGGCGTACGAGTGGTATTCGATATGGGAATAAAATATAAGGAATGAGGTTAATTGTCGGTGCTCCGACGAAGTGGCTACTTGTATTTTGATTCCTACCTGCGTTAGGCGCGCGGAGGAATAGGAGATATTTTGGCTGTTAAGCCAATGAGAAATTTTATCCCATTTGTGCTTTTCCTGCACGTAAATGGGCGGCGAAGGCTTGACACGGGGGGCGCGGGGGGTCTCGGGGTCGTCCCGCTCGGCCGCAGTTGCGGGGGCAGGGGAGAGGGGGACCGGCGACGCGGCGACATTCGCACGGGTGTTTTTGCCTTTGGGCTTATTTGCCTTCTTGGGGGCCTTAGGGGCCTTGGCCTTACTGCGACGGTCTCGAAACCGCGGTCTGAGTCATCGGAGGAGGAACAGTTGTTCGCCTCCATTTCGTTACCGGACGGTTGCGGTGAACGGGGGGCGCGGGGGACGCGGAGAAGTTCCCTCGGCGGGGCGACTTTGGAGTCACTCGGCCCGTCCGAGAGCATCGGCTTTACTTGGTCGACATCGGCACTCGGGCCGTCGGGCGGGCTCGGGCTTGCGTTGCGGTTGCGCGCTTAATTAACCGCCGCGAGGTTAGCCTTCTAGGTAGCGGAGGATATCCTTCTTTTCGGCCATTATGTCATTCCCCTCACCTTACGGTGGGGGAGGGTGTGTAATTTAAGTCTAAACCATCACTTTGGCCAAAACTAGTCTTCCGTCTGGGAACGAAAGGTGAGTGCCTAACTATAAAAACTGTGTAAGTACTCACAGAAGAGTAGACTCTCTAGTCCTATCGACCTCAAGACAACGCAGCGCCGGGCAGCACAACATAGCAGGGTGCTACGCAGCTCAGCACGGCGCAGGATGAAGCGGGAACCACAACACTTAAGTATATAACCGACAACGAATATACATAATAAGGGAGGCGGATTGTGCGACCTCGCCGGCCGCTCGACCAGCAAGGCCGAACCGGAACTTCGTTTATCTTGTAGAGTTAATGTATTGTTATGCATTGTTTTATCAAAATATCCTTCTCTATATAAACTATTAGAGGACTACTTGCTTACTTACGTGTGAATTCTAATAAACCATGAAACATGTGTTCAATGAAATATTTTTAAGAGTCTAAATTTCTAATTTTATAAAAATCGGTGGCGATTTAAAGATTTCCATACAAACTTTCAACCCCTTATTTACACCCTTAGGGGGTGAATTCTAGAAAACCATGAAACATGTGTTCAATTAAATACTTTTAAGAGGCTAAGTTTCAAATTTTTTTTCCATACAAACTTTGAACCCTTATTTCACCACTTTAGGTTTAAAAATTTTTAAAATCCCTTCTTAGTGGATGTTCAGATTACAAAAGTAAACATCTGTCCAAATTTCACGTTTCTACGCACAGCGGTTACGGCTGTGTGTGCGTCTTACCTCAGTCATTGAGGACAAGTCCTTTTATATATATAGATAACTGAGTAAAAAAACTTACAGCAATTTGTTTATTTACTGCTAACTTTTGCAAATCCGCCATCATTCTGAATAATAAGCCAGTTCTTTGTTTTAATTCTATTCCAGCTTTAAATGGGAAAGCTATAGAATCAATGACTATTAGTTTAATCTAAAATTAATGTAATATGTATTTTAAATGTATTAAACACTATTTTAAACACGATTGCTTTTAAATATATTAAAATATTTTTTGGGTTGCTGTCGCCACAGTATATGATTAAATGTAATGGTTGTGGATTCAATTCCAACTTCGGGAAATGAAATATTTTCATTTGTGAAAAATTACATCAAATTAAAAAACGAAGATTTATAAATGCACAATACAAAACTGTTATTTATATTAACATAACAATTTAAAAAGATATTAAAAGTAGTTAAAAAAACATTAAATCTGCATAGTTACATTGGGTTTCTCAAAAATCAAATTTTCCAATCGATACACAAAAGAGCAAAACTTCTCGAGTCCTATTGCTTTTACATAATGTAGTTTCTTCAGTACTTCCTCTTCATATATAGATATGGGAGTACCAAGTATTCTTTGACATTTTTCTAAGCTTGCATATAGGATTTCTAAAAATAAAACATTATTAACATCCTTCTTGGCATGCCAGAATGCCATAAACTAAGAACTGAAGTGAACATCCTTTCTTCTATTTTTCTAAATGTGAAAGTTTGTGATGATGGATGTTGTAATTTTCACTAAGCTACTAAATAGATTTATATTAAACTTTACAGTAATTCCACTTAAATATCACAATAACAATTTATAAAAATGTAAAAAAAAGTAATATTTCAAGATTATTTAAAAAGCTGTTGATTGCATACATATTTAAAGCCAGTGGGCTTTTAAGTGTAGGAAGGAAAAATATGTAAGAAAATGTAAAAATTATAAAATATCAGCATACAATCATATAAACATTTCAATATGGCTTGATGATAATGTTTGAGAATGGCTTAGAGGTGAATGTTTAATTACATCTACTAATAGGATCCAACCCTTAAAATAGCCCCCTAACCAAGAAACTTAAAATTTGCAAGTACATAACATATTACTATATTGACTGACCTTTAAATCTTTGTAATGTAAAATTTGTATTAGTATCAATATAGAGTGCTTCTGCATTAAGTCCTCCTAATACTTTTGGTACTTGAACAGATGCACATAGCTGCAAACTAATATATAAATTGATAGGAAAATATGATATTAAATATGAAAATACAAAATTTATCTTTTCACAATTTTTTCTTGCATCCCACTCTTTCCTGTATTTAGCAAGAGCGAAGTTACTTTTTTAAACTCTATTTCTGTTTAAATTCAAGTCACTGGTTACTGAAGACAGTTTTTACCACAACACTTTATCTACCAACACAAGAAAATTAAAATAATTTAATCCCTAAACCAGGGATTGAGCCCCATAACTATTGTATTTGTAATTAGACCCTGTCCCAGTAGGCTTCCAAAATTAGAAACATTACAAATCCCATTACCATAGTTTTTTTTTGTAGCAGAGAGTGAAAAAGAAGCATAATTTGGCAAAGGGAACCTGGTGTTAAGACACTGTGTTCCCCATTTTTCGCCGAATTTTTCGAGGCATTGCATGTTGAGTGGGGGAACTCAACACTGGGTATTTACCTCGGTGCCAGAGCAAAGAAATTGAAATATTAATAAATAACAATTCATTCCTTTGAGTGGGGATCAAACCCACAACCGTCGCTGTTACAATCACACCTCTAGTTTTATTTGATTTTGATAATATGATGATTAAAACACACAGACCATAATTGAGTTTTTCCTGAACCTGGTAGACCAAGTATCTCTGTTAAAGATCCTAACTGTATTCCATTATTTTCTAAAACTTTATCGAGACTTTGGCTGAAAGTTGGTATTGAAGGTAAGTTGGTTTCTATCTAAAAAATAATAACGTTACAATGAATTATGTGATATGCAACACTATTATTAAATTTTATTTTTTAATTTAATAATTTATTAATTATTGAATAAAAATAAATATGTTATACACCTGCCATAGTTCTGCTGAATTTAATATTTTAAATTCTGAACACATTTTCTTTCATGTTATAATCACTTGTGTTTATTTAATATTTTAGGATAATATTTCGTACAAGGAATAAAGAGAATCAAATCGTCTTAAGAATGAGCTTATAATAAATTATATATAGATTTCTAATAGAGTTAAATTCGTCTCCCAAATTTAAAATTTGTACTTGTTTAATGACAAATATGTTATTGATAATGGGAAGCACGCGTGGCAAATTGCGCAGAAAGCGTATTTTGATGTCTGCACATAGACACCCGGGGCCTAACTCTTGACGGCAACCGCTATTCAAGATTGACGTCTAACATTGGACAATCCAATCCTGCGGCGACGTAGTTTTGGTACTCTTGAAACCAATATTGTCAATGTTGGATTACTATTTTCTTGGCCAATCGTAACGCCGTTATAACTGAGAGTTAGTGTTGTACACTTTATACCGATAACTCTGCGATACATAATAACCATGCATTCCTCCTTTAAATAATTTATTTACATGCACGTTTTTTCTAAAAACAATAATAATAAATCATATTTATTATGTTTTACTTAAAAAACAACGAAATCTTTAAAGTCATTCTTAAGAATGGATATATTTTATCTGTATGTCTAATGATTTACACTGTTTTTATGAAAAAAACCATTTGATGTCTATATCTGTCTTAATATGTTTATGTTTACAATTATAATAAATATATTTCTACAACCGATGTGGATTTAGGCTATAAATATTTTTTTAAAAAGGTTGAAAATGTTTAATTAAGCAAAGTATTACATAGTAACAAGAGTTAAATGCTATTGAAGCTCACGCAAACGAAAATTAAGGGTTGTTTTTATTTGAAAGAAAAATACACAAAATTGTATGTTAAAGGCGCTCAAAATTTGTATATTTAAAGAAAGATTTATTATTTTGGGTATATTATTAGTCCATTACGTTTATAAAAGTTATTAAAATAAAAGTGTTAATAAAAAAATNTTATTTTAATAAATTATTAAATTTATTACCGTTTTATTTAAAACGTTAATTAATGCATGCAAGAAAGTAAAAAATAAAAATTGACAAATAATAAAGCAAACAATCAAAACGGTAAAAGGCACTTTTGTTTACAATTAATTATATTCTTGTTTGAGCAATATAGTGTGAGCTCGATTGTACCTGTAAGGACGTAGCGCTCACACTGACGCACAGTAACTTGTATGGCAAAGGGATCATCATAATCTTAAATATTGCCACATATTTCTTTATCCATATTGCATAGTATATAAGCTTGTATTATGCATACTGAATGTTTATGTTGTACATAAGTGTGTATATAATATATATAGATAAATATCATGTGCCATTAGATATTTAAGCAGAAGCTTAGAATTGATTAATTATTTAATGACAAAAAAAATATTATTCTTTTCGGGCTAGTCCTGATTTTATTCTCCACAACATTGTATGGAACAGCTGATTATTTTTTACGTATCCTCATAAAATTTTCTTTCGTTTTGTATAATTTACTACAACATAAACATGATAGACAGATATTTTAATTATCGTAAAGGTAAATGTGATTTGCTAAGCGTTAGGTAAAACAATATAACAGGGTAAAACTGATCGAACGTTCTCTGCGCAATTTGCCGCGCGTGCTTCCCATTATCAATAACATGTTTGCCAGTTTATATTATTTGATTATTTGTTCTCCTGTATCTGCATCAACAAGATGAAACGAAAGTATATTTGAAATATGACAACGACATAGACAATAGAGTTGCTAGTTGAAAATAGAAAAACGTTGAAATTTTCTAAAGAGAATATGAGACATTTTAGTACCGGGGACTGTCCGGCGGAATATTGTAAGTTTACAATACGTTACCACTTACCATACAACTTTAAAGAAATAAGTTGTGTTATTTTAATTAAAACAAAAAACAAAAAGTTATTAAAAACTGAAAACATTAGGGCGTAAAAAACACATCATTATGTCCTAATACTTTTTGTCAATCAACTGTAAAAACAATAATTTTGAATGCACGTGTACGCGAGTAAATATAGATTATGTGTCACTGCTAGTCAGCAAATCGATGTTGCGATGTTTTATTTAATGCAACATCGATGATGTGATGTTTTATATGCAACATCGATGTTAAAACATCGATATTTTTTCTGCTAACATCGATGTTCCTCAAAAATCGATGGTCATCGGTCATCCCTAAATTGCGAATACCAACCATAAAAGTCTAACGGCTAATGTCAATTTTGTAATTGTACAACATGTAACGGTTTATTTTTCAATGAAAAGAAAAATATTCGTCTTGATAGTGTTAATTTAATTGAAAATGAACAAGAACAATGATATAAGTGCAGAAGTTGCAGAACTTGAGAATAAAATAACAAACCATAAGGCTTATGGAAATTCGTACGTACTATTAAAGTTATTAAATAAGTAAAGTTCTATGGAACTACTTACTAAATGTCACTTATTGCTGTTAACATTTTTTAAAAATTTCTTACAGATATAAATGGTCTGCTAAGGATTTTGAATTAGGCTCGGCTTTAGGACGGGGAAAATTTGGTCATGTTCATGAGGCAAGAGAAAAAAAGACTGGCTTGTTAGTTGCAATTAAAGCGTTGTTTAAATCACAAATTATGAAGTCTTCATGTGAACGACAAGTATTGCGAGAAATTGAAATACAGTCTCATTTGAAGTAATATATTTTTTAATATTTTTCATATACAGATATATATTTATATATATTGTACCTTTAAAATATAAACGCTTTTTAGCATGCTTTTATTATATCAAACTGTAAATGACTATATAAGTAACTTCAAAATCTCGCTATTCTGAATCTCTGAATATCTGAATTTCGTACTAAGCTCAAGTGGCTTCCAATACGCACTCGCCGGAATCTACATACACTTTCTCTTCTGTACTGTGTGTTACACAACGAAAAATCTCCTCCTTATTTAAAGGATATGTTCGAATTTTTAGGTGCACATTCATAAAGACTGAGATCCTCCGAGAATCTTGCTCTTAAAATTCCGATACATTAACTAAGTTGTGGAACGATCTACCGCTAAGCATTAAGCATTCAACGTCTTTAAATATATTTAAAACATTAGTTAAAAAATAAAGGATGATGCATCTTGAAATGACATCAATATGTACAACTCATTATAAATAGTATTATTATATAGTATATGTATATTATAATGGTATATTATAATGGTATGTATTATTCAAATATACATATATGTATTATATTTATGGATTATAATTTAATATGACATGTAAGTTAATTTATACCCCCCACTCTATTTTATCACAGATTTACTAATTCAAACGTTGTCTGGTAGAAATCGCTGATTAGCGATAAGGCCGCCTTTTGTGTGTCAATTGTTATATTTTTGTCGTTTTTATACTCTTCTTTTTTATTTCTTAATGTGTAATTGTGCACAATAAAGTGTAAATAAATAAATAAATGAATAAAGTTGTCAATTATATATAGGTCAGGTATACTATGTAATAGTAAGTTACACTTAACTTAGGCTAAGTTAGAGGAAAGTTAATGTTAAAAAACTTCACACCATGCATTGCGCCCAATATCCTTTACATTACATGTTGAGTGGTGGAGCTCAATGCCAGACTATGTCTTGTAACCAAAGCTTTATTAAAAATATTTTATATGTCTATGTATGCAGAATGAATATTTACAAACTTCCTGCAATATTCCTCAACAAGTGCAAATATAATAAGTGTTGCACCAAATGAGTGTCATGATACCTTAATATCTCACACCAATCATTTGTATGTATGTTTATTTAAACAAGACTAACTTAAGAGGATAACATTTAACTAAATTCAAAAATTTCATAAATATGTCACATTCTGTTTCCAGACATCCACATATACTTAGATTATTGACATGGTTTCATGATGAAAAACGTATCTACCTTGTAGTAGAATTCGCTGCTGGTGGTGAATTATATAAGCACTTAACTAAGTCACCTAACGGACGTTTCCCAGAAAATAAAGCTGCAAAATATATATATCAGGTATGTATATGATTATTTTTTGAAAATGGTGGTTTGAGTGCAGTCATGCACAGGGCCACAAGTGTGCAATTGTTAACGTGGGTTGTGAGTCCAATTCCCGATGGAAGAAATTAATATTTCAATTTCATCTGTCTGGTAGTTCTGCCATTTAACATGCAATGCCTCCAAAATTTGACAGAAAGTGGGGAACAGATGTGTCATAATGAAAATGAAAGGTCTTACCACTAGGATCCCTCTGCCTAATCTGCTATGTGCAGAATACAAAAAAAATAGTAATGGCGTATTTTTTTAGTTTTATCCAGATAATATTATAGGTAGAACCTAGTGTTGAGTAATTCCTTATTTTCTATCAGATTTTTAAAACAATGCTGTAATTATCATTACCAGAGCGAAATATTAAATTGACTTATTCCTTTAGTGGAAATCAAACCCACAATTGTAAAGTCAGATGATGTGCTGTGGCCTCGATAGCCTTAATAGTTTTTGATTAAAAACTAGCAATGATCAATGGAATGATTTTTCTTTTAAAATATATATTATAAAGTGTAATAATATTATATTACTTATGTGATATCAAAAATTGTTGTGTAAGAAGAAGCACTGTCTATAATAAAAAATATATGTTCCTTAATGTTGTTCAAAGAAATTAATTTACTTTTTTAAACATCTATTCAATTGTTAGTACAATTGCTTATTTTACTTATAGTACTATATATAAGAATAACTATTGTATAATAACAATTTACTTATATAAATAATATTAATTATTCCAGGTTGCAGATGCAGTAGAGTACTGCCATCAACATCATGTCATCCATAGAGATATAAAACCTGAAAACATTTTAGTAACATTTAATGGTGACCTTAAATTAGCTGACTTTGGATGGTCTGTGCATGCTCCATCAGAAAAGTATGTTTATAATTAATATAGTACATACATATATATTTGTTTTCTTTTTCTACCAAAAAATTAGGTCTACACTTAAATTATTCCACATGGTTTCCTACTAATGGCTAGTATTAAGCTAGCTCAATTTTTGCAACATTGCATATTGGGTAGCAGAACTCAATGCTGTACTTTTTTAGTGCGGAACTCAAAATAATTTATTGTTTGTTTGTCTGTAACTTTACAGTTGTGGGGCCTTTTCCTCCTGATCATCTTGGCGTTTTTTTTTGTTTTTTTATTTTATTTTAAAGTATATTTATATTTGCTTCTTCATATTCATTTTTTTAGACGAAAAACAATGTGCGGAACACTTGATTACTTGCCACCGGAGATGATTAGAAGAGAAGTGTACAATGTATCTGTTGACCACTGGTGTATTGGAGTGTTGCTATATGAATTTTTGGTTGGAACACCACCATTTGAAAGTGAGGGACAGGATAAAACATATGCAAGAATTCTCTCGCTTGACATTGTATATCCAGATTATGTGCCAGAGGGAGCTAAAGATCTCATTTCTAGGGTATTATTTTAAATAATAACATAGTTATAGAGGCTGCTGTAGTACAGCAGCGATGCATCTGCTTCCTACTTGAGAAAATAAATTATTTTCATTTCTCAACACCACACTCTCTTATGAAATTGGGAAATCGAAAATTATTAAGAAAACAATAATTATACAAAAATATTTTTCCATACACCATTTTTATTATTTAATACAGAAAACTGGCTGCTGCAATGCACAGCATGTGACTGTAAATGCAGTAGTCATGTATTTGGTTTCAGTTTCAGTAGTTACTCAGTGTTAAGAATTATTCTGACTTTCTTGCTCTGGTAACAAGATAAAGTTCAAGAAAATTAAATAATCTAATTTCGTTTTTATTTAAATTTCAGCTTTTAAGACAAAGAAGTACAGAAAGACTATCATTAGATGGAGTGAAAAAACATTATTGGGTTCAACAAAATTATAATGCTAATACCAATAAGTAAATATGTTACGTTAATATATTAGTACAAATAAAATAAAATAATAACGACATATGTGACCTGTGTATATTCTCACATGTATTTTGAACCCATATTGAAGACGAATGTGTATTTATTTTCATTATATTATGTTTTACTATGCAGTTACAATATGTTAAATTAGTTTTTAATAGTGATTTTTACTTTTATCTTGTACCTCTAAACTAAGCATTTATATCGGCATCAGTTTTTGTATTTAATACTAATATGATATGTTTTATATCGTAAAAAACTTAATTATTTGCTTACTGGCAATAATATCTATGTTAATATTTTTTCCAAAGTAGGCAATCGTCATAACCATTATTTTCTGTATGTTGAAGTGTCTTATAAGTGTATTATGTGCTTGTAATTAATTTTACCAAAATTCACATTCATATTCCTATGGGGTACTTGAGCTAAAATTACTGAACTAAAAACTATTCCAATATTCCGTTCTTGTCAAACAAATTGACATTTATAAAATTATAAAACAAATTAATTACAAATTAATTATAAAAAATGACAATGAAATATTTTACAAATGCAAATATTTTATATTTATAATTAGAGCTGAGCCTTTTTTTGTTTAAAATAAGTGGAAAAAATATACCTGAATGTGTCCAACATAGAGTATCAAATTCTTTATATTGTATGAGAGATCACTACATATATGTTGCAAGTGAAAATGTACAATTGTAATATCCAATTGTATTGTGTAATTTTTCTTCTTATAAATAAACTAGCGACCCGCTCGCGGCTTCGCGGCCGCTTTAACTACTGATTTTTCACTTAATACCCTGAATTACGTTCTTGTTAATATACAATGTATGTTCGCAAAGCTTGTAAAATTACTGTGAAAATTATTAAAACTAGGGTTGCATTTTCGAGTTCCCATAAACATGTTCAATTGTTTTGTAAAAAAAAACTATCATAAATAAATATATAAACTTTCCTTGAGAATATTCTACCTAATGGTGAATACCACATCAAAATCCGTTGGGTGGTTAAGACAAAGAAGACTTATGGTTAGGGAGGAAGCAGCAAACTCGAGACCTGTTGGGTTGCGAAGCTTAGATGATAACATGAAAAAAATATCATATAATACATATCGTTTGACCGGTGGGTTGAGGGGCTATAGATTTTCAAAAATGTACAAAAAAAAACTGTTCCATCGACATACTCGAGCGCGTCATATATTGATATCATCAATTTCGTAGGTCTTAAACATGAAAATATGTTAACCTGACAGTTTCCATGATGGTACGTAAGAGTTAAAAATAACAAAAAAATATATTGTCGAGCGCGTCAGATTTTCTAAGGGGGTGTTAAGTGAACCTTAAAAAAGGCTCTTATGTAATAATCTGACGATTTGGATGTGACGCAAGCTCGTAATCGTGTGAAAATGCAAAAAAATATCGTCATTTTGAAATACTCAAGCGCGTCAGATTAAGGTATATATGGTTCATCTTCATGCCCTAGACGTAATATCTCAAAATCAGTTAATTTGACAATTATTAATATTTTTTTAAGCCAATACAATAAACAAGTCAGCTTTACGTTGTATCCCGAACACAGCAGGGTAGGCAGAGGGAACCTAAGGTTAAGACACTCTGTTCCCCACTTTCTGCCAAATTTTGAAGGCATTGAGTGTTGAGTAGCAGCAGTTAACGTCGCTATTTTGCCTCAACACTTTACAGTCACACTGTGCCCCTGCGCCACGACTGGCCTCAATTTTCTTATTCATTGAACGTAATCTATCTATTATAAGATCACTTTGTTGTCCGTCCGTTGATCTCTCTGTTGACCTTGTTGTTGACTCGCGCTTCTTCGGTTTATCGAGTTTAAATTAAGCTCCCAATGGTGATATCAATATATATTTTTTTTATAGAAACACGTCGCTATGACACATTAAACGATATTGTTAATATACTTATTTGTATTTTTATGAAATTATTAAAATGTGAAATTAGTAATAAATAAAAAAAAACAATACGTGGAATAATCCCTATAAAGCGAACCGTACCTACAGAAAAAAAGGATCGAAATCATAAAAGTAACAACACAAAAGTATCGATACTTTGAAGGGTCGAGTACTTTTGTTAGAGCCTAATAACCGTATATTATACGTTAGCACGTCAATGTCAGTCAGTAAGTAACGTCATTCATCACTGACGATATTACATGAGTAGTTTCAGTAGAACAGAATATAAATAAAAATAGTCCTAAATACGCTTTTGTGAAAAAAAATAAACGATTTACAAAAACATTTTTAAACCATTTACTCTTAAAGGTATTGACATTGACAAAAGTATCGATGTTGTAAAGTATGGAGTACTTTCTTAGAGCCTAATGCGCATAGGCATACGCTAGCACGTCGAAAGTATCGGTATCGAAATATATAATCGCAATCTACTCGATACCACAGAGTATCGATGCTTTTTTCGTGTCTCTATCCCTAATTTGAAGTGTCATCTGTGCTCGTCGAAACTCAAACATAAACATTGATATAATTTTCATAATATTTCATATCATAAAAAATAATAATGAATCAAATGAATATGCATGTTCCTATGAACCCCGTGGGTGCAAACCCAAATGTAGCTATGCAAATGTCTGTCCCAGTTAACGTTATGCCAGTTCCTTCACCTCAACAAATGCAACCAGCAATGCCTCAACAGCCACAACAAGATAAAATGGATAATATATCTAAAGTGAAGACATTAATGGGTTCCTTACGCGAATCTCTACCTGTATGTACGTTTTAAGGTTTTTTAAAATATATTAATTTTATATACAAATCACATAAAGATAGAAAGTCGCTTGTTATTTTTAGTTTTCAAATCATTTTTTCCAAATAACTTATTTATTTAACTATTATGTTACACTATAAATTGGTACTTTAGCCATGATTGTAGTTTTAATAGTTAATTTGAGTGATCTTTAAATTATTTTTAAAAAAGTACCACTCAATAAACATTATAAATTGTTTACATTTTCAGATGACTTTAAAATCTGCAGCACAAATTCTACATCAAAATTATAATGTTGATTCAAATACACAGTTAGTAATATTTTTATATTTTGAATTTATAGGTTACTGTGATCTTAATATTTTTAGCTACTTATTTTCCTGCATACAGCAGGAAAGGCTGAGTAAACCACACATGAATACATTCATTGCATGCATTCCGCACTTACTACTAATTTTCATTCAAATTCAATAAAATTATTTAAATAACCAGAAAAAAATGAAATATTTTAAATATTAATCTATATAATAATATTCTAAATATGATAAAATCCCACAATTTTTGCCCTATTCATTGCCCATGTTTATTCATTTACAGAAAAGGAATGGACAATCCTGTACCTCGATTTGATAAGAACTTAGAAGAATTTTTCTCACTCTGTGATCAAATGGAACTACATCTGGTACACATTTTCAACTATTTTAATATTTTTAGCTAGAACTGTATATTTTTTCTTTTGTCTGCTACTTAAACTAAGTAACAGATTACCCAGTGCTAAAACCATTCTTAGAATTTCAATTATTTTCAATTGAGATTATGAAATGTAAGTCTGAATATTTACTTAAGTTATTTATGTTCAAGTTCAAGGTTTAACTTTACTGTTATATAATCAGAAGTGCCATTAAAATGACCCACAGATATAAAATCAGGTGACTGTGAGATAGTGGGAGACATAACATATTTTAATAAACAGTTAGTTATTATTAGGAAAATTCTAACAAAATATTTAACTATCTATTGGCAACTTTGTAATATCCAAAGTAAACACATAAAGTATATGTATAATATATTAGACCGACAATTAACTTATTGACCTGGCAACCAAACAGCATTGCTTATTACTTGTATAATGTAGCTATATAAATAAATGGAGCAGCTTCAAGCTGTTTTTCACACCCAGCATGGTAGGTAGAGGGAACCTAGTATTAAAACTCTCCATTCACTACTTTCCATTGAATTCAGAGGTAAGACTTATTTTTTAATATTTTTTTTTTATCAATTTTTTTTTCTTAGGGAATTCTAGGGGACTAAATGTAGACTTGCTAGAAGACTATGTAAAAAATGAAATATTATTTTACTGCATTCATTATGTTCAATGTTGAATACTATTGCTTTTGGGCTACCCTCCTATATATATAGGATAGGATATAGGATAGGTTAGGTGTGAGTTTGGCTGGTGAAGCTTAAAGTTCAAAAGAAATCGTTGTAGTGAATCATGGTTGTATATTTTTTCTAATTTATTTACTGTGCAAACAGATAAGCATTTATTTACAATACTCAATTGCGTATATAAAACTCATTAAAGTAATCATAATTTTAGAGACAAAAGGAACTTTTATCAAAGCAGGAAATTCCATATAGCAAATTATATTATGATTCTTTACTTAATTTGCTATATTTACATAAAAAATATTAATTGGTTCTTCATTTATTTATATAGCTACATTTGACGCCATCGCGACGCGGTTAAGGAATGTCTAACTACATATAGTCGAACCATTTGATCGCATATAACGTAGAGTTATTCATATAGTTGGGGACCCAATAACCTAGGAAAGGCTTTTCGTAGAAACGTCTCCTCTACTAACTGCGTCGCCTCTACCGTACTTATTATGGGAGGTTTTTTTGTGGAACTATTTGACCAGGTACCTGCCGTCGAATTTTCCAATCGCACAGTACGTCACAAACTCAAATATCATCCATAACTTCTGGTTATACATATGGTACACTACTGTGCGGTTTCGTAGGAACTTTCTTCCACCCGCCACACAACTGAGGAACAGCCGAACTGCGGCAGTGTTTCCAGGTCGATAGGACGTCTATCTCTTTAAAGGCTGGCAATGCACCTGAAACCCAATGATTTCAAATGGGTTGACCCATACGTCCGTTTACCTTCTCTTTTCTATATAAAAAATAACATTATAATTTAGAAAGTTTTTAAATTTAGCAGTGAAATATCTTTTCGTTTGTTTGTCATTCTGATTAGACAAAACGTGGCTTTGTTTTTTGTTTTCTTCTTGCTCTATTTAACTTTTTCTTCTTGTTCTATTCTATTCTTTATTTCTTTCTATTGTTCTTTATTTAACTACTTCTTCTTGTTCTTCTTCTAACCTTTCGTGCATCTGAAATGGATGAAAAGTGAAGTGAGAGGTGTTTTAAGATTAATGGAAAGTAAATTATATCAGACGCTTTTATGGTGTTACCGCCTCTCAATCTGTAATGTTTTGAGTTTAGCGAAAAATGTATGAAAGAATGGTTTGACGTTGACACTGCTTTCATCTTGCTTTGTTGTGGCGCAGTGGCACAAGCATATCTGTAAACGCGACGGTTGGAACTTCGATTCCCACTCGGGGGAATGAATTTTTACTTTCGCTCAGGTAAAAAGGCAAAGCGCGGCGTTGACTTCCGCCACTCAACACGCAATGCCTCATATGCCCTGCCCTATTCCCTCTGTCTACCCTGCTATAGGTGAATACAGTAAGAAGCTGAAAAAACATATTCCACATTGTATTTTCTGCTTTGCTCTCTTATTTATTTAATCGCAATATTTTTTTTAGAGAACAGCAATAACGTGTATTCAGCAAGCGCAGTCCGCGTCCCACTACCTGCCTCTCACTGTTATACCATCTAGACTGGATTCCGGAACAAATAGTCAGGTATGTTACATGATGATGCTTTGCGGAATTTTATAAAAACTCTTTTCAAAGATGGAACTAAACAGACCTCGTGCCAGTCATTAGTTTTCTATAAAAAAAACCTAACCTCGATGTCCGTCTTGTGTTTATAAAATAGAATAATAACGTTATCTCTAAATCCAAGGCATTAAAATCTGTTTACGTAAAATGATACTTTGCAGCAATCACTTACTTGCAGTGCAGGGTTGTATTATTGTATTTAATTTCTTGTTATCGCACGAGAGAGCCCTTAGTAACAAACTCTGTACTTTATATTCTGCTAGATTGAGATACAATGCCGTCGTGGCGACTGTCGTGAGTTCGTGCCCCACTCGAGTGGAATGGATTATTATTTATTAATATTTTCATTTCATCGCTCTGGCACCAAGACCAAAGCCCGGCGTTGAGTTCCGCCACTCAACACGCAATGACACTAGCGGAAAGTGGGGAACGCAATTTCTTAACACTAGGTTATTTAAGGTAGGCTTTATGTGGGTTACGGCGCAGCGGCACAGGGGTGTGATTGTAACGCGACGATTGTGGCTTCGATTCCCACTACAGGAAGTGAAATATTTATTTACGTTATTATATGTCATTTTCTTCGTTCTGGTGTTGAGGCAAAGCGCGGCGTTGAGTTCTGCCACTCAACACGGAATGTCTCCAGAATTTGGAAGAAAGTGGGGGGCGGAGTGTCTTAACACTAGGTTCCTCTGCCTATCCTGCTGTGTGCGGGATACAGCGTGAAGCTAATTTTAATAAGAAACTAATATGTGAAAAAATATATGTTGTCGAATAAAACCTCCTTTTTGAAAAAAAAAACGGCTAATATTACAAATTTACCTTCTTGGACTTCTCCCTTGTTGAATATTCATATTATATAATTATTTAATAATAATTTTTAACCTTAGATACCGATCATATGATCGATATTATAGCATGACGCTTGTCGGGAATCTTGATCCATGCCCTATTGCAATACTAACGGTGCTGACGTTTTAAACTCCTATCTACATATACTTGTATATATAGATACATATTTCCGCAACTCTGGCACATTATCTAGTGAAGTAAATGTGCCTTACAATTTAGTATAATAAATTGTGGACGCGCAGGTACAGGAGTGCTGCAAGACGACGGTTATGGGTACGATTCTCACTCGGGAGAATAAATTAGTTTTTATTCATATTTCATTTTCATTCAAACTGGAACAGAGTGTCTTAACACTAGTCGCCTTCTTGCTACCTATCTTGCTTTGTGCGGGATACAGCGTGCAGATGAAATACCGTTTATTTTCTGGAGTTTTATGTTTAAGTAACGTGAGAAATTGATTGTGTACTAGAAAACAATAAAGTCGTACTTATTGTGGTTATTAATTGAGTTCAAGGATATTTTATATGAAATCATGCGAACTGTGTTGTGTTTTTAAGTTTTTTTTACAGTTTCACACTGCATTCCGCGCACAGGAGGGTAGGCAGAGGGAACCTATTGTTAAAGCACTCCGTTCCATATTTGGCCTTGACACCAGAGCGAAGAAATGAAAATATTAAATATTATTTTAATTTCCTCCAATGGGGACCTGTGCCCCAGCGCCACAACAGATGTATACAATTTTTATGGGATTGTTCAAATTCAATTTTCTTTTCATCATAGCCAAATTTGCAGATTAACAAATAGTTATAAATGAATGTAGAGCATTCTACATACAAAATAAACAGACTACTTCCAATTGATAAATTTTGAGTAGCCATTTTTTAATGAAAGTCATATGCTATAAATTTGATATTTTTTTCAGGAAACAACCCTCAGTTATCCACAATACTTGAATACTGTCCGTCTTCAAATTTCATACGCCAAAGACATCCACGACACGCTCGTTGCGGCCGCACAAAACATTTCTCCAGCGGAATGACCAGAGAGAAATTAAACAATTTATTATAAAGGGAAGAACATTTATTGCATTTTCTGTATTCTTAACCCTAAGAGTTACGATAGATAATAAAACGTTACTGACAAATAACATGAAATTTATTTAATAAATAATTTATTTGTTTGCATATACTCGAAAATATATATATTTAAAAACTAAACTTAATATAAAAAGATCAACGATTAAAATATTTTTATTAAGTATGACATTTTTTTATTATTTATTTATTTATTACTAAACATGTCAATTTAACATGGCAAGATATGGCTATTCCCATGAGATCATTATAAACATTCTTATGATTTCAGAATAAACTACAATAATAATAATGTTTATATAATAAAATCAATTCATTAAAATGATAAACCTAATAATATTAATAAAAATAAACATTTTTGGAGGCCTTGCCTGAGGCCCTGCCTTACAAAATACAAAAAAAATGGCTACATAATTGAAAACAATGGTTATAATTTAAAATCTTAAAAGCTAAACGTATCACAAAACGTAAAATACTATCAGTCTTTAAAATGGATCCACTTCAATAAATGCTAGTTTTTTTTTCACATATCTATTAAAAGCCCAAGACCATACCTGCAAAAAGAAATATATGTAAGTATATGATAACAGATAACATATTAAGTAAAAAGTCTTTTAGCAAATAAATATTTCGATAAATAATACTGTAACAATTGCAAATAATTTTAAAAGTATATGAATTTCTGGAAAATTTTCTACATATATAGGAATATTCCTTAGAATATAACATATATTATTGCAATACATCTTGACGTTAACGTCCATATCAAATGAATCACCTAGGCAGCCCTTGGGGGGGCGGTAGTTAGAAGAAAGGGTATAAATTACGCTTATCGAGTCTCCTCGATCCTCGGGCTGTTGTTTGCGCGCGACCCGAGATAAAGTTATTATTGTGACATAAATAGTGTATTGATGAATGCCGTGGAATAATACGGACCCGGGAAGCTTCACCGCGCCTACTAAAGCCAGCTATAGAAGGACTTAGACGTTTCAAGTTAATGTAGTTTGGTTTTTTGTTTGTTGTGTTTATTTTTATTTGCTTTGTTTCTTTTTTCTGGATGCTTCTCTGTTAGAATTATATTTTTAAAATCTTAAAGTGCTTTTAAAACAACGTTCTATTATATACTCATTTTAATATTTTGTGATTAAAGCAAAAAATACCTCAAAAACTTAAAGAATAAAACTCTGCACTCTGTTTTGTGATAAATAATTTCTTGGTAACTATTATTGATAATAATATAATATTATATTTTATCTAAAGTTTCGATATATAGGCGCAAATAGATACTCATTTTTCAGAATCAGAATTCAGAATTTCAATTGTTACTATGTGATCATATAAACATATATACCTCTGTAGGTATATAGTAGTAAGTTATAAAATCTATATATTTTTTTAGTATTTTTAACCGCCTTCTGTAAAAGTCTGTCTAAAAATCAATTCGACTGTTTTTTTTATGTTTGTTACCTCAGAAGTTTGGACTGAATGAACCGATTTTAATTATTCTTTTTTTGTTTAAAAGTGCTTGCCTTGGGGTCCTATGTTAATTTGGCCCATTTTTGACAAGGTGGGTATCTATGAGAAGTCTTACATTTGCATTAAGCATGTGCGCGACAAACGAATATCTCAACTAATAACTCAATATCCCGCCAGTCGACTTTCATTACTCTTTATATATTTTATTGAAAAAGAAACACTTCAAGAGTAGTTTAATTAAAGTTTGGTTAAGTACTAATTAAAGCTTCCGGTTGAAATTATTAAAATATCCGGTGTTTTTTTGTTATAAATTATAATGATATTACGAAAACAATTCCTTAACATCGTTATCTTATATCCTAATAGTGACAGTTGAACGTCCGCAATATGGCAACAGCGTTTAAATAATAAATGGCATAGAAGTGCTAAAATTACAATGATAGTGTAATATTACTTAATAATTCCGGTTGCTATGCTGATTATGCTGGGGCAGTCACCCTTTCTGATAAGGGCAATTGGACACTGTTTCGAATTATCTGTATAATTAACGCTATGGCCATAAGCTTGGTTTTGGTTAATCGTCGCCCATATATTAGTTTTAATAAATCCGTTCAATATCATCCTCCTACCTATATCTATCTTTCTTAACGCTAGGATCCCTTTGCCTACCCGTACCGGAACCTAGCGTTAAGCTAAAATATAAAAGAATGTCTTTATTAATATGAACCTACTAATGTAGGTATTTTTTTGTCTTTCCCCCTCATATTTGAGGGATCATTATTCGCTTTTATTTCGCATTTATTTATTTCACAAATATAATCTTTTAGTTTTTTTGTCTTTCTGGGGTGAGCATGGACCACCCGGCCCCCCTCTTGTTATGCTAATGTACATCATTGTTTATAAATATAACTATATATATATAACTTTGAACTGCATTAGGCTTCCGATCATTGTTTACAAATATCCACTAATCAATTACGGTTAAGATATCAATAATGTTGTAATAATTTTTATCAAATGTTATCACATGCATAATTCTTGACGTATTCGAGTATAAATCATGCATGTCCATGTCAACGGTATATTGTTTATCAGAACAACAAATAAGGCAATAAATCTGTATGTCCGTCTTTGATTGTTTTTATTATTAACCCTGAAACACTCAATACGGTTTATATTGACAGCTGGTCCTCTCTTTCTTATCACGTTCACTTATAATAAATATACCTACGATGTGGTAGGACATCCTAATGAATCGAAAATACTGATATAAAATAATATATAATAATATATTAAAATCCTCGTGGGTCAGTGGCACAGCGTTTGACTTTAAGCGCAACGTTTCTATTCCCACGTGGTAATGAATTATATTTGCTCGCTCTAGTAACAAGACATAAACGGTGGCGTTGTTTTCCACCACTTAGCACGCAATGTCTCAAAAGTTAGGTGGAAGTGAGAAACGGAGTGTCTTAACTTTTAGCACGAAGTTCCCTCTGCCTACTATGTAAGGGATACAGAGTGAAGACAAAAAAATAGTATAATATAAAATTGATATACTCATATTTGCAGTACAGTTTACAAGGAAGACATGACAATTATGATCTAGTGACATTTTGTTCGATTTTTCTCTACTCTCCTCTTATTATAAATATATTTAATGTAATAGGTACGTGATGCTGTACTTATTTTAAAAACAAAACTATATCATCCATTCTAAGTAATTAATTTAATACATGTTATTTAACAAACGTCAACTAACGTTTATTGCCTATAATCATCTGATACCATTTATAAAGAAACAAAACGGTCGTCGATATGTTACTCAAGTCCTTTACATTTATATAAAGTAAATAATCTCATTCAAATATATGGAAGTAAACGTCCCAAATTCTAGCTAAAATTAAAAAATAATCAGCTTCACGCTGTATCCCGCACACGTCAGAGTAGGCGCCGCGCTTTGCTTTGACACCAAAAAGAAATAAAATATAAATTTAAATAAATACATATTTCATTTCCTCGAGTGGGTATCGAACCCACAGCTAGTCGTGTTTACAGTGTTACTTTGTGGGCCTGCGCCGCGACTGGAAAATTTATTAGTACCTATAGTACTAAAAAAATTATTAGTACTAAAAAAATTATTAGTACCTATAGTGCTAATAAATTTCTTTAGCCCATTACTGTAGTTTAATTTATGTATATTAAATTTATATTGGAAGAAAGATTTGTATAACTTAAGTGCCACAAGTCACAGTAGGTATATCATGCTTATTAGAAAAACAAGTTCTTGAACTCAAAACGATAACGAATCCTGGCATTATAAAGGCACGATAATAATTTAAAAAAATTTTATTGTAATGTTAAGTTATTTTTGTAACAGACATGTGGTAGCCAATGGTTTCGTTTATGTTTTATGCTTATTCGAATTTAATTTACGGATTAAGGTTCGCTTGTACCTACGCGTTCAATTTTCCGTATGGCAACAAAAGTCCTTGACTTGTTATTTTTATTTTTATTTTAAACACTGCAAATAAGAAAACGTTTAACAATTTCTTTTTCTACTTCTTTCTCGGAGTTTTAGTTTTATACTTAGATAACATATATAAACAAATACTTATTTTCAAAAATATTTTTAAAAAATAATTAAATTATGACTCTGAGAACGTGATTCCAATATAAAAGGATCCTACAGTTCAAATTACGAATTCAGCCTCAATAGTTTACATCCAGCCGTGAGGATCCAATCAGTAAGGACAATATGTAATTTTATAACTTACAGATCGATCGAATATCGACAGTTCTGGAACCTCATTCAGATAAAATATCAGCTGCAATACATAATTATCTAATGGTACGCGCCTGTGTATGGAAACTGGATGTAAACAAGTAGGTACTATCTCCCTTCGAACGGGAAGTCCTTGTTCCTGTTTGCTTTCACAGTTTCTACATTTTATGCTGTAATATTTCTTATTTAGTGGACGTGTTAATTATATTTTAGATCTTTTTTGTTGTTTGTTACCCATTGCTAAGAGGGGTTATGTTTTTCACGCGTATTTTGTACGTTTGGAAATTTCTTTATTAACTTCGATCTTATAAGGGACTGGAAGTATTTTGACAAAGTTTCGTTATCTACGTCTCAACAATTTTCGTTAGATAGGCTTTTGCAATAAAATAACAAATGGCGAATTTTTGGCGCCAAAACGTTACATTTTCAATAAAAATTCGAATGGGGCGTCGAGATACAGGGATGTTTACGTAGTTTACAAAAATTATAACATCTACATATATTTTAGCACCAAAATAAAAAAATTTCTTTGTCAATATGAAATAAAATATTTAGACATTCCCCACTATGGATGTAGGGATGAAAATCTAAAGAGTTCGATAAAAGTCAAAAGATCTAAAAAATGTTTATAAATTTCAAAAGAATAATGTATTACTTATTTCTGTTTACCTAGCTAAAGCGTTAGATTAAATGAAACCTAAAGAAAATTATAATCTATTTAATTTCCTTTCTCTGTAACCATAACGCGGTGTTTTTAAAAACCACTACTCATCACAACGCATCAAATTTGGACGGGAATCCTAGAATAGAGTATGTTTACACCAGGTCCTCTCTGCTGGGGGGCGAATAAAGGGAGAATCTGAAGAAATGACACTTACCACGACAATCAACCGAAGACTTGTTGCGCCGCGTACGTGATGTGCAGGAAGCCATCGATGCTTCTGAATTGCTCGTACGCTTCAGCCATCGTCATACTGTGGCTTACTAGCACCTTATCATTTACTAACAGGTACAATGCCTAAAAAACAAATATTTACATATATAGATTCATGGGAAAAAAAATGTCACCTTTTTTTCGCGGTATCCTGGATTTTACCAGAGTAGGCAGAGAGATTAATTTGTTAAGGCGCTCCGTTCTCTTTTTTCCGTCTAACTTTGAGGACGTAACGGAACTCAAACGCGTCTTGTTACTACAGCGAGGAAATGAAAATAATTGATTCCCCCGACCGTCGTGTTTACAGTCAGACGCTGGACCACGACTACGTCGATTCAATAAAGTATTTATATAAATAGTAGATATTACGTACGTTACTTATGACATGAGAATATTTTAAAATATAACAGTACCTACATACATCGTCAGTTCACATTAATATCTAATTAAAATTGATATTAACATTTAACAATATAAAGAATAATCTAAATTTTTTAACAAAGTTGCAAAATTAATTAATAAGCAATAAATAAACAATTAATTGCAAACAACATTAAACTAATTACAATTCGCTAATTGTGACAAACCTGGGAATCTCTGAGTTTCATCTTGGATCGTATGATGTAAAGGAACTGGGACATGGTGAGTTCTTGAGGAACCAAAAATTTGTTTCTCTCCAAAATTGGTACTTCCTTTTCTCTTGAGTATCTCTCCACGTACAGCTAAAGTATAATATAGATTTTTTATATAACTTTTTTTAGGTTCGCGCTGCATCCTATATATAGCGGCGTAGTTAGAGGGAACCTAATCTTAAGACGTTCCGTTCCCCAAATTCCGCTCAATTTTTGTGACTTTGCATATTGAATGGCGGAACTCAACGCCGCCCTTTGTCTTGTTACTAGACTGGTAATGGGTAATCAAGTTTCTACTGTAATTACTTTCAATATAGCAAGTTTAGGGTCGTCGATGCGAACAGGATTCTGTGGTAATGAGTTCGATACTCACTCGGAGTGATATTTTGAATTTGAGAGAAAAAAAAAGAATAAAGTGACTTCGTTTCCTTTGTCCATTTATAATATTATAGAAATCGGATATTTATGTTTTAGCTTAGTTGGAATTCGAATATTTGAATTTTGAATATATTTGTCTTGTCTAGTCTTTACATGATCGCAGTATGCACATGAGTTCCATAAAAAGAAAGTCGAAACCAGTCACTTGTGTGCCAATAATTATATTTATTAAGAAAACATAAATAGCACAAAAGCATTAAAAAAATGTTGTCGGTTTTTAAACGTTTCTGTGGGTTCGATCCCCACTGGAGGAATTGAAATATTTATTTATGTTTATATTTCCATTTCTTCGCTCTAGTGTCGAGGCAAAGCGCGGCGTTGAGTTCTGCCACTCAACACGCAAAGCCTCCAGAATTCGGCAGAAAGTGGGGAACGGAGTGTCTTAACACTAGGTTCCCTCTGCCTACCCTGCTGTGTGCGGGGAAGAGCATGAAGCTGATATAAAAAAAATCATTAATAACTCTCTAATTATCATAATAAATGGGTCGGTTAGCGACAAGGATTTGGTCGACATAATATTATTTCGATAACAATCAGCGATAAGAGTTCAGGCAAACAAACTTTAGCCGAGTTATTTTTAGATTATAAAACAAGTTGGTTGTGCCTTGCTTATCTGTGTACATTGTGTTGGCGTGAAATGTGTGTATGAAATACTTATATATTTTATTTTACATTCTTTTAAAGCGAAATATTATCTACGATAAAGTTACGAATTTTGTCTGTTCGTCCAAAAACCTGCAGGCTACAAGGCTACAATATTTATTTTTAAAAAATAATAGCCGTACGAACGACTATGGACGACATCCCTAACAATGTCTTATTATTATCATGTAAAAATGATTGTAATATTTTATACTGAATTTAGAATCCTAACACTGCCTTTGCCGTTCCCGTGGCAATTTCGAGGAATCTTTTATCATTGCCCCTCTATATTTCCAAAGGAAGTTGGAAGTTTATATACACTATTTATATAATATATCTTTGAATATTGTAATGGCATAGCTTTTATTGTCTTAGAGTGGAGATCCTGATGGGCCGATGACATAAAGAGGTTGGAGGGAAGCGGATGGGTCCGAAGAGCTGAGGATCGAGTGTGGTGGCGAGAATTGGGGAAGGCCTATGTCCAGCAGTCGACAAAAGATGTCTGTTGATGATGATGATGATGATACCTTTTATTTACAAAGTGATCAAATAAATTAATTTTTAACAAAAACAAAAACCGACTTCTAACAACGAACTAAAAAGTGAAAAATAATTATACAAAGATTTTATAATTATGAAGTCGGTGTCAAGCTAATGCTACAACACCTTTACTACAATATCTAATTACTAAGCCTGTTTGTTTTACTTGGCACCGACTTCAAAATTATAAAATCTTTGTATAATTATTTTTCACTTTTTAGTTCGTTGTTAGAAGTCGGTTTATGTTTTTGTTAAAAATTAATTTATTTTACGATTTTTAGTGATGGGTAGATCTTAAAATGATGCTTCTTAAACGAGTGGTGATGGTGGTGGTAGTGGTTGTCAACGAGTGGTTGTGGTTGTCCTAAGTAAAACTTTATTTAATTAGGTATTATTTTTGTGCAAAGTTACATTTTGGTATATTGACAAGAAAATACATAAAATGTATTCGGGCGAATGAAGAATCTCCCTTTTTTGAAGTTGGTTGAAAATGAGAACATCCTCTTTTTTGAGGTTGGTTGAAAAGAAATGCAACGATCAGGAATCTCACCTCTGACATCAATTTAAAAAGTTTTTGCTTGTAACTATTACAGTATAATCAATTTTTTACCAAAAAAAACAAACTTTCTAAATTTTCACCGGATCCCATAATCGGAACCTAACCAAACTTTCACTAAATTATCCTTGAAGTATATCCTTTCAAATAAAAAAAGAATCATCAAAATCGGTTTGCGCGACATTGAGTTATTCGTCTATTTGTCGCGCACATACCTAATGCAAATTTAAGACTTATGTGATTTTCTCATAGATAACATTGTCAGACATGGATAAAAAAAAAATGGGACCATTCGGGAAGCCTCACCTTTCGATCAAAAAAAAATTATCAAAATCGGTTCACCCAGTCAAAAGTTATGAGGTAACAAACATAAAAAAAAAAAAATACAGTCGAATTGATAACCTCCTTCTTTTTGAAGTCGGTTAAAAACAATAGTTAACTAATTTGCAAGACGCGGAAATGCGATGAAATGTATAAAACAAATAACTTACCGGAATTTTATTTGGGAATCTGTCTCTTATGACTTTTACTTCTTTATTTGAACCAGTCATATCTGGAATGAGTGTTATTATTAAAACACAACATGTTTATATATATAAAATAATAATGATTTATTGGTTCATATCTTCTGGTTCTACACTTATATGGAAGTTTGTTATTACTATTACTTTTATCTTATCTTCTTTCAAGTCATAATATTACTTTTTTTTTATGACATATAATATTTTATCTTATAAAAATTAGCATATTATATTATAGTTATTAGATATAGTTTAAATAGTAATTGACATTACATTGTTATAGCCCGGAAGTTATTTACTTCAAGAATTGAGACATAAGTCAGCAATCAGCTTCACGCTATATCCCGCACATAGCAGGGTAGGCAGAGCGAGTCTAATGTTAAGACACTCCGTTCCCCACTTTCTGCCGAATTCTCGAGGCTTTGTGTGTTAAGTGGCAGAACTCAACGCCGCGCTTTGCCTCGACACCAGAGCGAAGAAATGGAAATATATACGTAGTTAAATATTTGACTTCCTCGAGTGGGGATGGAACCCACAACCGCCGCGTTACAGGCACACCCTCGCACCCTGCGTAACGGCCTCTATGTGACATAAGTGTTAATGTCATTTGGGTGTTATTTTAATAGGATAATCTTCTTAAGTTATCTGTTTCGCCAAATTCCCTTTTTCTTTAAAAAAAAAAAGAATACGTTAAATTATAATTTGTTTATTATTCACTTACCATCTTGATATCCGAAAATTTCATGGGATGCGTATGTTATATAAAGGAAGCCATCCTCGTCTGCATAGTGCTCGTAAGCTTGCAGCATCGTTAGACTCATACTGAGCATTGATCTATTGTTGATTATAAGATAGAGAGCCTGTCGGCAAAAAAAGAAAACAATTAAAATATATATATATATATTTAGGAGGAAATGTCAATTTATCTATATAGGAATTGCGTTTTAAAAATTTTATGTGTAACCCTTTTAAAAGCTAATATTATTTACACGTATAGTAAGTAAAAACTAAAAAAATAAATCCTTGAATGTAGTAGGGTAAGCGGAGGGAGGTACTCCACTCCCCACTTTCCGGAGAATTCTGGAGGCTTTGCGTGTTGAGTAGCGGAACTTATTGCTGCTGCTTGCGTCGGCAAGCAATGAAAATATGAAATGTTTAATTTCCTCGAGAGAGAATCGAACTCACGACCTAACGCGTTTACAGTCACACGCTTGTGCCGCTGCACCACCACGAGACAATTTGAACTTATATAATTCCATAACAAATTTATATAGAAGTAGTATTAAGTAGTTCGTGATAAGCTTTAATTATTATGAGTTTACATTAATAACAACAAACAGATTAGTGGTGAAACAAGATATATGTGAAGATAACTTATGTTTTTCTCGTACGCGTCAATATCTTCCTAGTTTCAGGTAATAAATGTTTTTATCTATAGTTGACCTTTTATATTGCAGTAGATATAGGTAGTACGTGCTTTCGATAACACAGTCGTGTGAAAATTATTGTAATATTTTATATTAAATGTGCATAAGTTTTTGAAATAATTTCTAAAAATAAGTTTTTTATATACACATTACATACATTGACGGGTTTTGTTTTCAAAATGACGCATATAATCAGATTGGCGCTACTCTTAACAGTCTTAATGTCACGTTTGTCTTTGTAAATGTCTGATTTTTCATTTCTGACTTGTATGATTTTTCATTAATTATATTTGCCTCTGTTGCCTTAACCTTTGAAAATGCTTGAATGTTTTAAAATTTAAAGTGATAATCCACCGTACTCAATTTAATTTATATACTTATTTTACTTCATTATATTACAGTATTTTTTCCTTATTTATCTGTGGTACTTTGCAAGTCACATTACACTGTGACTAAGACGTAGACTTCCCAATTTTTATTTTTATTTTTTTTAAGTAAGTATTAAATAAGGTTCCGTCACTTACCTGATTAGGTTTTATTCTAATTCTATTACGAATAATCACTAGGAACTGTGACATAGTTATATCTTCTGGAACTAAAAACTTCTTTTTCTCCAGCGTTGGTAGATTCTTCTCTTTCTGGTATCGTTCAACGATGAGCTAAAAACGTTTCATTATTAGTTAAGCAATTTTTAAAGGTTTCGTACTATTTAAGAAAAAGAGGAACCCTCATAAGATCACTCTGTCTGTCAGTGTCAAAACCTTTTATCTCAGGAACGCTTTGAGATATCAGGTTGAAATTCATGTCCTATATCAGATCTACGGCCCCATGATTTCCTGATAAAAACATATTTTTATATTTACAGAAAAAGATATGGCCGAGACACTCCGCTCTCCACTTTCCACCGAATTTTGGAGGCATTGCGTATTGGATGGCGAACCTCAACGCCGCGCTTTGCCTCTAACCCAGAGGGAAAAAATGAAAATATTAATTATTATATTTCCTCTGGAGGGAAGGAACAATCAGAGACGGCATAATAATAATACAAATTGATTATACAATGGCAATAATTAAAGTAGTAAACTTATAAAACTACTCACTGGTATTTTTGTTGGATATTTCTTTTTAATTGCCATAACTTCTTGTTTTCTACTCACTGCAAATAGAAATAGAATATTTAGATAATGATGACACACAAATAAAAAATCAGCCATCCATTAAAATACACTTCCGTTCCCCACTTTCCAAATTCTGGAGGCATTGCGTGCTTAGTGGCGGAACACAACGCCGCGTTTTGCCTTGTTACCATAAAGAGAAAATGAAAATATTATTTATTTAATTCTCTTTAGTGGAACCGAACCCACAATGAACAAACTTTTTCAAAAAACAAAAGGGGACTCGAGTTTGATTACCATCAAAACGATCATTTTCATGTAAAGAGGTATTTAAAATCCAACATGAATAATTGTGACTTTTTTCTAGAAGCTTTCAATATTAGATATACTAGTTTAAGTGAAAATATCTAATATCAATCTGTGAATTCTAATTATAATTATTATAGACAAAACGCGATAAATAATCGAAACAAAAAACTTATTTAACAAAAATATAAGAGCAAATAGAATAAATGTACGAAGCATTTGAAAGCACCCTTTGATTAACATAACAAAAACAGGTTTTTTGTTGCTCTGGATGCTTTCGGGCTTCGGGCTTCGGCAGACTTCCTCAAATTCTAATCGCCCGACTCCTGTCCCGAGTCACGTATTCAAAACATTATTTAAACTATTAGATAAATAACATGCTAATTGTTTAATTGTTATGTGCAAATATTGAATCCTACTTTTGGTGGTGGTTTGAATGTCATTATTGTATGCGTTAAGTTCAATGAACTACCTATATATTTTAAATAAGAAAATGAAAAAATCTTATTATAAGAGGGATTCATAGATTTATCTATTTGAAAAACTTACTAGAAAGTTATACGTTTTAAAGAAATATTTTTTTATACTAGGAGATCGTTGATATTTTAGTTATTTTTTTTTTAGTTTTAGTCTATACCTGTATAATAATAAAATTATAAGTGATCGGTTTGGTACATAGAAATTAGATGAGAAAATATATCTTTTGTCCATTTATGTGTACGTTTATTCACACTAATCTCAGAAATGGCTTGACCAACTTAAATACATTTTTTACTATTATATTTTAAGAGTTAGCCAAAGAAAAATATCCGAAATCCATTGTAAATTAAGTTATCTTATTTTATTCTTAACTTATTATGCTTTCACACTAGTCGTTTTCTAATCAAAATAAACCAATGTATATACCTTAACTTAAACATTTTCATATTAATATGAAATATTTAAGAAAATAATTTGAAGTCCATTTTTTCTTAAGAGATTTAACTAAAACAAATATTATTAAGTTAATAAAAAATATCTAGGTTTATTAAATAGCTTACCAAAAGGCTTTTTGGGTTTAAGACACTGTTTCACATTGTGATTCACGTCGTGTTTTATTAAGGTTGTTATAAAATTTAACTCCATTATCGAAATTATCACCGAGTGCACTAATGGATCGAATTCTATTTATTTTACGACTCGTGCGCACTCTCCGCCTCACGATGCACAACTGTTCAGATTCAAAGTAAATAACATTGATATGTTTTAATTGTAAATTGATATAAAGTTGTAAACAGCCGGACTAGTGGACCTTACCACCACCTTTTTTTTCTATAGCGAACCCTAAAGAATTTCATTGAAAGCGATAATAGCAGGTAGATTATTTTTTTATTTTTTTTGTGGGAATAAACAAACGAACGTTCTATGGTCTTTTGTTAAAATTGCCACTAAAATAGACATTAGAGAACTATTTTATTATATCATTAGTCTCATTATAAAGGTTTGAAAATTTCATAAAAATAAGAAAAAGGTGATTACTTACGAAACCCTTTTCCCGGGGACATAGTATTTTTAAATTAACGTTGGATAGGTTATTATATATAATGATTTTTATGGGGGTTATGTGGGTATTTATAATTATATAATTCTTATCATATTTTAATTTTATACTTTACTATTTTTAGACATTTGCTGAAAATATATTAAAAGAACATAAGTATTCTATACTTGGAAATTTTTATATTGGTAAGCTAAATAAAAAAAAAAAAAAACTACTAAATTTAAATATTTTTTTTATTACAAAGGCTCAAAGAGCATGTTTTTTGGGTCATTAAACTTATACCCTTCTCCCATTAGACGTGGGTTCGACTCCAACCGTGATTTACTTTTTTATTTGTGGCATCGTCAACTTTGGTCCAGGCCATCATCAAACGTCACTGCTTATCCGTAATAATGTAGACTTATCCGGATTCTTTATCTTGGCCTGACGACCTTTTTATAATGTTATGAGTTTTATATTAATTTTATTATTTTAACAGTCTTCGAGCATTGCATGTTTTATCTTGAATAATTAGTAAGGAGCCATGTTACCATTATTAATTAAAAAAATAAACGTAATGTTATATTGACTAAATACGGTTAGTTGGGTACCTATTATTATTGATTATATTTTAAATGAAATTTAGTAAGCAAATACATATGTATATTATAATGTGCCCATACCTTATACCTATACGATAAATAAGAGTCTCCCACCACCCGGACGGCGGATCTCCTGGGTGCGGTTCGAAGACAACATGGAAGAGCAGTTTCAGCACCTAATGCCTCCCATCTCTGAGCCAATCGTCGCCTCTGCGGACATAGACTGGCTCGAGGTCAGGCTCACCGGGACCATACAGCAAGCGATGGAGGAAGCCTCAACGCCTGCCACCTGCCGCACTCTGCCGCCCATCCCTGCACACATCCGCGCCCTCATCGAGCGGAAGAGGAGGGTACACTCCGAGTGGCAACAAACTAGGGACCCAGCCCTGAAAACCCGGCTTAACCGCCTCGTAGAGCGCGTACGCAAAGCGCTCGTCGACGTCGGTGCCGACGCGTGGGAGCGCCGGATTGAGGAGGCTGACGAGGACCAGCCCTCCCTCAACCGTCTGTGTCGCCAACTCACCAAGAAGAAACCCAGAACGACCACTCCCTGCACCTCTGTTCTTCACGCCAGAGCTCGTCGTGAAAACGGTGACATCTACCGGCCCATAACCCTTCTCAGTGCGGTGGCCAAACTGTTCGAGAAGCTGCTACTACCGCTTCTCCAGGCGCACTTCCACCCGCGCAACGACAGTTTGATTTCCGTAGCGGGCACTCCACCACTCTTCAAGTGGCCAGAGTGGTGCACTACGCGACCACAACTTTTAATAGGAAGGAGAGTGCCACAGCGAGGAAGGCCCTCGACGTGTCGCGCGCGTTTGATCGCGTGTGGCATCCGGGGCTGCTGTACAAAGTGCTGAACGCGGGAATCCCCCACTACGTCGCGCAGATCCTGGCCGATTATCTCCACGGCAGGGCCTTCAGGGTAAAGGTGGAGAGTGTGAGGTCATCCAGCCACCCCATAGCCACCGGAGTTCCACAGGGCAGCATACTTTCACCAGCCCTCTACGCCTTGTACACCGACGACATCCCCATCCAACAGGACACAACGGTGGCACTTTACGCCGACGACATCGCTCTGTTTACAAAGTCGCTCAACCCCAAACATGCAGCCGTGAAGCTACAGCGCGCCCTCGACCTGCTGCCGAACTGGCTGGCGGAGTGGAGGCTCGAGCTGAACATCGCAAAAACCCAAGCGATCAGCTTTGGTACCTAGAGGAGACAGCCTCCTCCGCTGATCCTGCAGGGCGAGCAGGTCCCCTGAAGCAGCGGAATAACCTACCTGGGAGTTGTGATAGACAGGAGACTCAACATGACAGGGCATGTCAAGAAAGTGGCCACCGCAGCGAGAACCGCGCTGATCCTGTTGCGCCCGCTATTTCAATCACACTGGCAAGATTGCCACTAAGAACAAAGTTGTCGTTGTACAAGGCGTATGTCAGGCCCCACTTGACATACGCTAGCCCGGCGTGGCACGCCCTCGTCAGCGAGAACCAAAGAAGAATTATGCAGGTGGTCCAGAACCTCGCCTTACGGCGAGCGACCCGGGCACCATACTATGTTCGAAACTCAACACTTCACAAAGACCAAGAATGGAAAGCCTGGAGGCTCACATCGGCCGGCCCGCCGCATTCCGCCGAGCCGATGCATCAGACCATCTGCATCTTCGTAGCATTGCGCCACTCTACACCCGACCGCCAGACGAGAGAAGACGCCTGCCGAGGGATATTATCCCCCCCTCTCCCCCCGTTTCCGATTCCTGAGCAGTCACCTCGTTCGCTGGTCGCCTAAGCTGGGTGTACAAACAAATAAACAGACTGAAAACATCGATTTACTTACTAAATATTTTTTCGCAAATATGTATATCCAGTGTAGGTTTATATTATTTTACATTATTTATATTTTTTGGTTAAACTGTTTTATTTTAAGATAGATTATTAGTTGCAGTTATGTTATAATTATATTGTTGATTTTTTTTAAAGATATAAGATAATATTTCTAGGACACAATAAAAAAAAACAATAAAATTATTTATACTTAATTCTTTATTACGTGTAATGGAACGAGTTTCTATTGCTTTGACAATCTCTTATCATTATCACTTATGTCATTGTGACTTTGAGTTTGCAGCATCCCCTCTCCAAGTTGGAATTTATGTGCGAGATATTAGATTTTTAAAATATCAATTTATATTTTATTTTATTACAAACTTAATATAAATAATTTGTTTCTACATTATTTAATAAGTGATGTATAAATATTAAATGATTCAGTACATGTACCATTATGTTTTTATGTAATCATTATTAGATTATTTCTGCATATTGTGTGGACTTTAGAATCGATACTTAAAATTTAACTTACTTTAAACATAAGACTATCCGCTAAATTGGTCAAAAAAATGAAAAGGTGATTCGGTTTGTGAAGACTCGATAAGTGAAAATCGATAAACATGCTTTTCACTCCAATCTATATTGCAATGACTTTTATTAAAACTTGGCGTATTCGCTCTTTTAGAGCACGTCTTTTAGAGTTTCTTAGTGGTAACACGAGTGTTGCTTTTTGTAAAGTACCAGAAAATGCTGCAGGTATGTCTTCATTTTATTGATTTCATTATCATTTTTTAAACTAATATATAATTAAATAAATAATAATATCAGTTACAGTACAAAACCAAATATCTAAATAATTAAATGTATGAAGAAGACATTTAAAAGAATAATGCACTTAAATCATGAAACAAAATCAACACTTCTATGTATATAATATACATACAGTGCAGACTCTATTAACCTATATTATAAGAAAAATGTATTATACTATTCTTATTAAATTTTGATTGAATTGGCTATATAGCCTCCACTGTACATACTCCATTTGTATAATCTATAAATATTTTCATACTTCTAGAAACACCAACATTGAGTTCAAAACTATGTACAAATCCAAAAAATGCCTATTTATGTGACCTCCTTGACTATACAAATGCATCCAGAATATGTAGTATGAAGCCAACACAATGCATAAATATCAATGATTGGGTGTCATGTGCTGGAGGTTTACCGCTGGGATGTGATGAGATATCACACACATCTGATTTAGATCTGGAACTGCTATTTGAATGTGAAATGGATCCTCATGAAGATAGCTCTTATCATGATGTTATTAGTGTAAGAATTGTATTATCTAGTTATAATACTTTTTTCTTAATATAGATTTTACTTCATTTGTTATTTGAGATGGATTTAAAATATTCATTCTCAACTTATATGTTGTTCTGGCACTTGAAACATAAAAAAGCAGCTCCACACTTTTCCTGCAGAGAGAACTTAGTATTAATAACTCCATTCACAGCTTACTGTCCAAATTTGAGATACTGCATATTTAGTAATCGAACTCAATATCAATAGGTCCACTAGAGCAAAACAAAATGCATTACAGCCCTACTTCTCATTATTATCTTTAGCTTCATACTGTGTCACTTATTTATATTGCATATTAAGTGGCAGAATTCAACTCCACACTTTGTCTTATTACCAGAGAGTGGAAATTAAAAGAATTCATTCGTCCATCTTGGAATCTAACCCACAAATGATATGTTTAAAGTCAACCACTGTACTGCTACACAACAACTGTTTCACTCAACATATGATAAAGTCTTTGATGTTAAAAAATATGTGATTATGAAAAGAAAATTGATGAAAATTATTACAGTTGGAGTCAATGGGTCAACCTATAGCATGGAAAGCAGGTTCACACTTGGCATTAGTTTTGAAAACAAACATAGAGAATCTCAGTGTCCTTGGCTTTCATTTTATTGGTGGGGAGTATATTATAAATCACAAACTGCCTGTTGTCAGGATACAGAGTAAGTAAAATTTTATGCATAATTATTATTAAAAATTTGATTGTTGTATGTACTATATTATAACATTTTGTTTACCATATATGTACGGAGAAACAAATCATTAGATTTAACTAGGTAAAATAAGAGAAATAAGTAAATAAACTTTTGTTTTACTAATAATATTTTTTTATTTTACACAACTTTTTTATATAAAAACTGTGTAATTTTTTATTTGTAGCTGTGCAGATATCTGGAGAGCCTAATAAAGCTACTGATTTATCAATGAGAGGCTTAAGGAGCGAAATACAACACAGTTTAAGACTTCCTCGTGAAGAATTCCAATGGCCTGTACATGCTGCCCTATTACGGAAATTGTGTAAAGTGGTCGATATTAAATCCGATAGACGTAGTGTTGTCGAAATGAATGGAGGCAGTGAGACCGTTGTGGATACAACAGTTCCAAGGAGAAATGTCACATTGACTGATGTTAGCACCATAACGACTAAATCTCTTTCTGCTGAGGACATCAACGAACCAGATGTATCGGAACCTATTAAACCGAAAGCTCCAGAAGTTATTCAAGAGAAAACAATGGAAAAAGTCATATACAGATCACCCGAAAGGAGAATTAGTAAATCACCAGAAAAGAAACTTGGTAAATCCCCAGAGAAAAAATTGGGGAAGTCCCCCGAGAAAAATCTTACCGTACCCGAAGATAGAGAATTGGTCGTCGAGAATGTTACCGTTGAAATACAGCATAACATAACGCCTAAAAAGTCTAGTTTAAAATTGGACTTGAAAAAAGGAACGAGTCAACTGTCCTCGTCTTTGCTGAATATTTCTAGTCAAATTAAATCGATTACGACTCATAAACGAGTGGTTAGCACAACCGCACCTAAGAGGCCTCACAGTCAGGCCGAAACGTCTCATGTGCGAGATGAGATCCCAAAGAGTTCGCCGTCTCAAATGACGCCAAAGTCGACGAAAAGCTCCCGTCCATTAGTAAATACTAAATCACTCAATGTTCTTATCTATTCCGATAGTATAGTGGCCAGAGACAACTTGGAGGCGTCTCTGAAGAAAGTCTTAGATTGTGATAGGTAAGTTACATGTTTATACGACTAAACGTTTATACAATTTTAATTTCAGAGAAACGTAAAGTTGAAAATTTAGCTTTAGCTTTGAACATTGCTTTTTTTTATTTTTCGAGGCAATTTTTTTGTTATAAAAATTTATGGGGTGGGCACGGGCCACCCGGCACCTCTACACCTACGCCCATGCTCATATATGGACATATGTATAATATGCCGTTTCGTTTCCTGTAATGTTGTGTGTATTCCCTTGAAATTACATAAACTATACTATGAACTACGGCTATTTTGACCTAGATCTGGCGTCTGTATTTAATAATAAATGTCCTATTGTGTTCTTTAACCGTTAGCTAGCCTTGTAAAAGGCCGATTAAAGATACACATTTTTAATGCCCTACAAAGGTGCATAATACTTTAAACATATTTTTTTATTCATCACATGGCCTACCTCAACCCCCTCTTCCTTTGCCCAGTTCAAACCGGTATTTAATATTTCTTAAACGCTACGGTTGTGGGTTCGATACTCATTTGAGGGAATGGATTAATTACATTTCTTCGCTATGTTAACAATACCTAGAAAATTGGGTAAATACTATGATACAGGTACACAGTATACAGCGTGTCTCGAGAAGCACTGTGCGCGGGTGCGTGGCGCGGGCGAGCGGCGTTGGTCGCCGTGGCGGGGTGCGCCGGTCGCGCCGCGCCCCTGCTGCTGGCACACCTGCTGGATGGGGGCAGAATGCTAGCTTTGTGCTCCGACCTGCTGCACACAGTGTTGCCACACTATAAGACCGCTGAGGTATGCTTTACACGGCAGTGAGCTTAAAATACAGGTACATAGTATACAAAGTGTTCCGAAAGAGAGCATGCTTATACATAGATAAAAGTCGTAAAGAAGAGATGAACTTTCTAAAATTATTTGTTTCGTATTTTGAGTACGCCATGGCTCAGAGGTACAAGAGTATGACTGTACCGAGATGGTTGTGGATTTGATTCCCATTCGGGGGAATGTATTATTATTTATTAATATATTCATTTCTTCACTCTGGTATCAAGGCAAAAGCACGGCGTTAAGTTCCACCACTCAATACGCAATGTCTCAAAAAATCGGCGGAAAGTAGGGAACGGAGTCTCTAAACACCAGATCTATATAAGCGGGAGCAACTAAAAAGGTGAAATTTCTTTCCAACAACAGGTTTCATTAAGTTTTATAAACTATTTATTGATTACTTTCATTTTATTGCTCAAGCAATATTTAACTAATTTACGTACTTAGGACACAAGTTGCAGGACGTTTCACCGTTTGATGTAATAGGTCAAAATGAAACGAAATTATATACAATTTGAAGTAATTTTATTTAAATAGTATACTTCTACTATAGTATATACAAAATAAGTATTTCTTTTTAAATTTACCATTACAGATAAGGGAAAATGAAGTGGTGCAATTTTCCTACGACAAATGGAAGTCTGTTAAAATGAAGCACCATATATTCTGCTACCAGGCGTCACCCGCTAAAAAACAGTTTTCGACTGAAAGTGACAGACAGTAAGTATTTTTCGTTTAATAGTAAGAATTAAAATTTACTGGAATTTTGGAATTTTCTGTGGTTCTATTGGTATTAGTACACGTGCTTTTGTTTCCTAAAATCTTTGCCTTTTTTCTAAATTGATGTTAAAACAATCATTGCTTTAGCTTAAAAAACGCAAATATAAAACTAATGTGATTTACTAAATCATTTCTAATAAGTAAGTACATGCTAAATTAAGCTGAAGCAATAATCTAATTTGAAAGTGTTCAATATTGCGTGTTTAACACCTAGATGTGCTATTTTTTTCTCGTTAGTGATGTACTGTGTTATAATATAAAGTAAAATCTAATAATTGGCAAGTTAAACGATAAATGATATAATTTTAACACTATCTATACTTTATATTAATAAGTTGAAGAGTTGATTTGCTTGAAGCCGCTAATCTCAGGAACTGCTGGTTCGAATTGAAAAATTAATTGTGTTAAACTTCTCAATACAATCCACTGTATTTATGATCAGAGTAATTTTAGGCTCTTAGAATGTGTCATATAACATAACAAATATGTCATTAAATGACACAACTGTAAATTATTATTTTTTGATATTGTGAGTAAAGCTGCAGGTGAAAGTTAGTTTATTTAATATTTTTATATACTAAATGAAAGAAAGAAAAAGAAAACAGTTCAGTCTCACAAAAAAAACAATACTTGGCGTACATTTAGATTGATATTAAATGTGATTTTACAGAGCGAGTCAGGACGCTAATATGTGTTGGTACGAAAAAGACTCTTTATAACAAAATGCTTAATAATAATTAAGATAATATTTTAGTAACTTTATATTGCTGACCGTTAAATTCTATTTATCTTTGCTATTTATTGGTGTGTAGTGTCTTGACGTTGCAAGGTTTTAGTTTCTGCATATTATTTTAAATGAGCTTGTGAAAAATCTATTGAATGTACTTAACTATTTTTGACGCGGATATAGCTGCTGGATTTTCAGGTAATCGTAGTATCTTAGATTTTTCACACTGTTTAGTTTGTGCGATATTGTTTTATTTTATAGTTAATTTAGCCTTTTCGTATATAGTTTATGCTCATATAAAAATAGATCGCAATCGCAACTTATCTCTTGTAGGAATTCTTTGTAGGTACTTAGTACTTATATAGCAACCAAGTCGACGTATTACAAAGTTATTTTTTCCATTATAGAGCATGTTCATATATAATTCTATATTCATATCTTTTATAATTTTGTAGTAATTTAATATTGAATATTATGTAAATGATTTTAAAGTCTGTAATCTGAATTAAATTCATTATTTTTATAAATATGTTTATATTTAGAGCGCAATAATTTTTAAAATCCATTTTACTATATATTTTAGGCCTTCAAAATACACGGGACATCCTGGACATGAGCTGGACATCCAGGTGTTAGCGTCTGAAGAGACTTGGCGGACGCCATCTTTGTTGCAAGCCACAGACGTCACTAATAATGGCGTTGCAATATTCTCACAGGTGCGTAAATCTTATTAGTATTTTGTTTTAATTTTTAGTGATCTCTGAAATATTCTAAAACATGTTTTTTATAAAGGAAACTCTTAAACTTGGTTAGTCGCATATCTTTTTACACACACACACACACACACACACACACACACACACACACACACACACACACACACACACACACACACACACACACACACACACACACACACACACACACACACACACACACACACACACACACACACACACACACACACACACACACACACACACACACACACACACACACACACACACACACACATATATATATATATATATATATATATATATATTATATCCTTTTGGAAACTAGTCTGCTCATTACAAAATTCCAGGGTAGTTTGCCAGGCGATAAAGAAATCCTTTTCGGTAGTTTAAAACAATTGTTATGTCAATGGACATACGAAAGCCACCTAACCTTCCCACTTCCCACCACCACTTGACCACGGTCTACTACAAAAGTTTCATTTAAACTGTATAAAAATCTCGGAAATTTATTGTTTGTTTATATTTATTATAACTAGATTCACTTGGAAGCCGACCCCAGTGACTATTTAGGTGAAGAGGGCATAAGGAGTAACGAAGCTCGCTTGGAGATATTACATAAAATCCTAGGCGATATCTTAGGACTTCATGTCAAAGACTCCCGAGATGTCACCCAAATAGATTACACTAAGGGTTATTTCCTTGGAAACCACGTGGTAAAAATATTTAATATAAATTCATTATCACCAAGCATCGCCATATTTCTTGTCATGGTAGCATTTGCTGATTTTGACGTTTATATTTTAGTTTAACATTTGTAATTTTTTTATTAATGAGTGAAATGTATTGTCTATAGTTTGGATTTATTAAAATATAAACGTCATATTATGATTATAGTTGTGTTATGCATTAACTAGTAAAAGTATTTTTTTATATGAGATAGGAGCTTATAGAGACACCTCCATTTATTTATAACGTATGTTTCATTCATGATATGATTTAAGTAAGTTGAAATTCATCATAGGATTGTAACATACTAATTCAAGGATTTTTTGAAAAAGGTTTATTTGATAGTATTTGGACATAAGCAAATGTTTTAACACCCATTATATACATACATAATACATTTTTCACTACGTTGTCACGTGTTCATTTCATACCTAATTATCATACCATATATAAATTAGAACAAGAATGAAAAAAATATATTATTTTTTTTATAATTAATGTTATGAATTTGAAATATTCTTCAGATTGTCTTATAAGACAATTATAATCACACAATTTGAAACTACGAAATGAAATTTCATATGCTACACGTAAATTATCCCTCCGTCTACAGTCATATTTAATACAAATTACAGAGACTTCAACTTCTATATAATTGGTATTAATTGATAGTAATTGATCACGGGCTAATTAAACGTTTTTCTTATTCTTTTCCACAAATTGTGTAAGTCAATATGGCAACCATACCACCACCAAATTGAAAACCAAAGATGATAAAAAATTCAACATTCATAGTACCATAGAGGAGCACACAATACTGGTATATAGATATCGTGGTGTTTGTTAGGGCGGCTGGCGGCGGTCGGGCGCGCCGGGCCACGTGACGGTTTGATGCCCGGTGAGCGACAGCTCGCTTTGTTACGTTACGCTTGCGCCATAGAGACTTTATGAAACGTTGAGGTGTATTTACACGCTTGGCGAGGCTGGACATGATATCCAAGCACGTGTGTCTAGAACACACAAGGCAAATAGGCAAGCATGGCAGACGTCGGCGTTAAAGTTGTTTAAGCTCTTTCGTTAAACCCGACATACATATTTAAATAAATAAAAACACTAAGGAAAGCGAAAAATGAGGCAGTGTGGTCGGTAAATGTTATGAGAACTCATAAGGGAAAAGTGCAAATCTGTCGCAAGTGCTTGCCTCAAGTTTTCCTTGTTTTGTGTTCGAAATCCGTAACTGGCCGGGATACCTTTCGTAAGATCTCGCAAGACTAAGCCGAGGACCACGTTCACACGCTTGTTTTGTGAACGCCTGCCGAGCCTGGCCATGCGTGTTAATACACTATCATGTTAATGTCAGATTTCGACGTTTTAAAGCTCCTTAGCTTGTTATTAGCGCTCAAATCTATATTTAAAAATATTTTTCTAAATATATATAAATTTTATTTTATTCCTAAAGTCTCAAAGGAATTGTATGTCTTAATTTTTTTGCGATAGAAAGCTTGAATCTCAATCGCATGTAGTTTTTAATAATTATAAGTTATATAATTTATACTTACTAATTTAGTTGCAACGTTTACGTAAATACGCACCAAATTCACATTGACGCTAATATTAAAAGATTGATTGATATTGGATAAGGCTATAATAAAATTATGCATATATTTTGTAAAATGCTTTAAATGTCGCTTAACCAGAAACAGCTAGAATATTAAAAGAAATAGAAATGCCAAACAACTTTTATCAAAATTTTATATAAGACGTTGTTGCATGTTTACGTTACACAGGAGTCTTTTATCATAATTTAATAAAACGGATTTAATGTTTATTCTCTAGTATTTATCTAATTTATATAAAAAATCATATGGATATGTTAGTGATTTGTAGCACTGTGTTCGTGGATATTTTAAAAAGATAATACGAAATCGTCTTCATATAAACATTTACCAAATTACTCGATAAAAGACTCCGTATAAAATAAGGCAAAAAAATATAGGTGCTGTTTTTATATTTTTAGCAAAAAATGTCGTTAGTGGACAGTTGGTGTCCAGCAGTGGAGGGCAAGCGGTTGCAGAAACTCGGTGATATGACAATACAGTGGTGTGTGAGAGACGAGACACCTAAAGAACTACCCTCTGAAACCTTCCTGCCTGTGTTTTTGTATGAGTGCCCCGAAAACTTCTCTACTGTTGAATATTTTGATGTAAGTGTATATATTTTTTTTAAATTAGTCTGGTTGTATCAAATAGTCCGTAGTAAGAAAAGTCTCGTGAAAAATATAAAAAAATGTTAGGTATGTTTTTTAAATAAAATGGATCATTAATGATGGACTAAAGAAATTTCATTATGTATAGAGGTTAGGCAGAGTAATCAGACTTTCCGTTCCATACTTTCTGCACAAATTTCGATACATTGCGTGTTAAGTGGTAGAACTCAACGCTGCACTTTGTTTTGTTACCAGAGCGAGGAAATAAAAATAATTAATTCCCAAGGAATTCTAGACATTCAGGCTGCACGATGGCCTTAGCTTATGAAGTTTGGAATCGCAGCCACAAGTCAAACTCATGCTTGTACAGTTGTGTGCATAATACTCGATATGCGGAGTTCGGCGTCACTTTGTGTCACTTTATACAATACGCCTAACACTTATAAACATACACGTAACTACTGAAATAAGCACTATTAATGAAAAAATACCAAAATATGCAATCACGTTACAAAAATAGAATTATAGGCATTTGCATATGCAAATATGTCATAATATTTGGTTTTACAGAACCTAATGTCCAACCAGCTCGGTCGAGCGCTGTTATACGCGGACGTGCTGTCGTCCACTACGCTAATATCACATAGTACGTTGTCGCACGGCGTGGGCGCTGTGGCGCGCCGGCAGTGTGCCGCGCGCGGCCGTGGCGGCAACTCCTGGATCACGCCGCCCGGGCAGGCGGCCATGTCCCTGAAGGTACAAATATAATACTTTTATTGTCTTTTTTTTCAGAGCTGTCAACGCATCTGAAATCTCGCTAGGTATACGCCAAGGTTCCGCGTTCCGGGACTTTGCCTCTTTTGCTTTTATATAACAAAAAAATATGCATATAGCAGGATAGGCAGAGGGAAGCTAGTGTTAGGACACTTCGTTCCCTATGCACAAGCTAATTTTTGGACAAATAGCATGTTGAGTGCCGGAACTCAACTTTTCACTTTGAGGGAGGACCCACAATAGTGCTGACAGCCATTAGCGTATCTTGAAATATTCTCTGCGGTGAGCCTGGACATTAGTTTTCAACAGGTAATATATGCGTGTAAGTGTTGTTTTTTTATTTTTCGGGGCGTTTTTTGTTGAAAGTAAAATTTCTGGGGTGGGCATCAGTCTATTCTACGCTCGCCTAGGAGTTTGCTTATGAGGTTATAAAGTTTTTTTCCAAAGATCATATTTACCATTCGATCTTTCTACCAGGTATGGCAGAAGATCTCTCCCAATTTGCCGCTGGTGCAGCACGCGGCGGCCATCGCGGCGGTGCGCGCTGTACGCGCATACTCTGGCTACGATTGTCTGGATATTAGGTATTTTTTATAATACAAGTTTATTGCACACAAAATAATTAGCAAATCATCAGAGAATACATGTTATTATGTTTTGCATAATTTTGTTTTCATTCAAATGTTTTTATTTAAAGTTCAAAACAATGATTTGACTCGCATTTTTTCTTGTTCCAATATACCAGTTAATTAATATTATCATATAAGATATATTATAACTTATTTATAAACTGATTCAAAATAATATACTTATTGTTCATCAGAATAAAATGGCCTAACGACATTTACTACGGGCGTGAGGTTAAGATCGGCGGTGTGATCACTTCAGCCAATTGTATGGGCGATGACGTTATCATAGATATTGGTAAGAATAATAGTTTTATCATTTGAAATACATAAAAAAACTAGAGTTTCAGCCAATTCAATAAAACACTTATTTTATAGCAATATTATCGAAAGAAAGACTTTATTATATTTTATTTATGAACTGATTGAAATAAAACAAACACTAGATTAAATTATTAATAAATTATTGAGTTTAAATTTTCAGGTACAGGTGTTAATATATCCAACAGTATCCCTACAACTTGCATAAATGATATCATATCGGAATATAATAAAAAACATGGCACATCACTAGCGCCAATATCAATAGAGATGTTCCTAGCTAGATATTGTTCGCAATTAGAAAAAATATTGGACTCTATGGATAATGAAGGCAATAAAGCACTTTTAGAGGAATACTATAAATATTGGTTACATGAGTGAGTATATATTTTAAAATTAAAGGTATTTTTTTGAATTTTCGAGACTATGTGTTCAGTAGTGGAACTTACCGCCACGTTTTGCCTGTTTATAAGAGCTAAGAAAAGAAAATACCTTATTAGGATACTTTCAACTCACTTGTTAGGGGTTTAACATGCTTGTTAGTACGCAAGCACGGTAAGTCCAAAATTATTTACCGTGCACTAATCTAAGAGTAAGATATTATTCTATATACAGAGTGTTTTTGTCAGCACCACTTTAAATGACAACACTATATGTACCTGTACATACGTATATGTACTACAACTTTCAGGCGACATTATGTTACATAATTAAATGAGGCATGCATCAGAGAATATAAAAATACTTATAGTTGGTGAAAAAGCACGCAAAATATGTTTTTTGTTTTCGAGTATTTTATTGCGCACATATGATATTCAGATAATTTTTGTAAAGGAATATATATAAACGCCTTCAAAATTTTCTACCCATTCGCACTAAAATCATTCTTGCTCAATCTCTTCTTCTGCCACTGCTAGGTTACGCTGATGTTATCCTGATGCTAATGAAGAGGCTCTCGACAAACTTGACCGACTTCAGAATATGTGTATTCGTTTTATCTTCGGCTTACGCAAATTTGACCACGTGTCTGATTTCCGTCGACAACTGAATTGGCTTCCTGTGCGTTTACGTCGTAACCTGCACATTCTCACTATGCTTTTTAACATTTTAAAGTCATCCTCTCCCCCTTACTTAAGGGAGCGTTTTCAATTGACACTTCCAAGTGAAAGACCTGT
>JAAIXI010000228.1:3951327-4014208 GCA_013403645.1 Heliconius nattereri
TTTTTTTCCATACAAACTTTGAACCCCTATTTTACCCCTTTAGGGTTAAAATTTTTCAAAATCCCTTCTTAGTGGATGTCCAGATTATGAAAGTAAACATCTGTCCAAATTTCATGTTTCTACCATCAGCGGTTACGGCTGTGCGTGCGTCTTACCTCAGTCAGTGAGGACAAGTCCTTTTATATATATAGATAACCGCCAAGCTCTTTAGAATATAGTGTCTAACACAAGCTAAACCAACCAAAGAAGAGGGATACTTCAGGAACGTTGTCGTTGATTGTCGTTGTATGAAATGTGCTCTATATTTAATTATTAATTTCTAATTACTGTTATTAACATTATTAATAGTAATAATCTTAATATATTTTAGGACTACACATTCCTATAAATTATTGGCTAGCGCAAATGTAGTAGTAGTCCTCGGTTTTCTTTTATGTAGATGCCGCATTATATTTTGAATGTACTTGTACGGTAAAATATATGAAAAAAATATTTTAATATGGCAAAAATGTCAATTATTTTTTTAGAAAGTGTAGTTTTGCCGCGCGTAGATAGTTAAATTTACATTTTATCTTGAATAATTTAATGCTTCTACAAACAAAAATAAAGATTAAATGAAAAAAAATGATTAAAAATATATTATAATTAAAATTTCATAATTGGCATCGCAAATAATATATATATTTAAATAAAATTTATTAAATGTAGTGTTAAATGAAACTATTAATGTTTCTCTTTAGAATTTCCATACAAAATGTGCTTTCTTCTATTGCCACTACTATTTGTATAAGCGTCTACCTCAGTTTAGCTTCCATGTCTATACTCAGTTAGTATTGAATGTTTAGCTATAAAGAATTACATACTTTATTGAAGCCTCCGCAGCTACAAATTTGTCGATTTTTAGTACAGGTTTGAAATTTTAAAATAACTAACCTTACCTGCAGTTAAAAACCGTTAGTTCTGTAGCTGTGATGGCGTTAATATCCAAGTAGATATCTAGTATCTTTTATTTATCTAGCTATCTAATATTTATACTTTTTAGACAAAAAAAAATAAACTATGATGAAAGTGATGATTATTGTTAGTCTTGTTAAACTAGTTGTGTATTCCGACTTAACTCGGAATACTAAGTGTAAGATATCTTCTAATTATTTTATAACGTCCAAAGTTCGTAAATACCTATTATATTAAAATTTATATATATGGATAAATGGTATTAATAAATATAATATATGTTTGTCTGTATTTTTAAACCAACGAGTTTCTTCTACCGCAGGATTGTTCAAAACTAGATTATTTTAGAAATGCTAGATGACTTGTATATTTTATATAGCTCTCTAATAGACCAAGGTAATAAATAAATAAAAAATAGTGATTTTCTACACATGAATTCTAGTGTTTGTTAGCCGATTTTATTTATTAAAAAAATATATTAAATATGCAATAGTTATAGTTATAAACCAATAAAATGTAAATATAATATAATTGGCCTTATACCCCTTTATAACCACGTGCATAGATTTGCAGTCAAACTCGATATATACATTTTTTCTTGCAAACTTAAACTTCAATGTTATATTTCATTATAGTTGTAAGTTATATAATTATTATTTATTAAATACTTTTAATATCTCATACATGAGGAGATGTGGTTCCATTATTATTGTTACTTAATTATTAATAGAATTTTATGTGTGGCGGATTATATTTAGTTGTAAGAGAATTATGTGATAATATTTTTTAGAGGTCAATACACTTAGTTTTGGGTTCTAAACCTTAAATAAACTTCATAGTCGACTGTTGTATTTAAAAAAAAATAGATAGATAGATATTAGAATTGTGTTTATGTAATAATAATGTCTATTACATTATTAATATTGAAAAAGTGCGTTTCGATAATTATTATATAACTAAGTGTTGTTATATTAAACATATATCATAATATTGAATTGCTTTTATATTTTGCACATTTTCGAATTTATTAACCTAATTAGTCACAAAACTACTTATACAAAGTTTATTAAAAAAAAATTATAATATATATTCTTAGGTCTACACACTAAAGTCCCATTTGCTCTACTTGTCTCTTCTAAAATGTAAATCATAAATAAATTATGCAATATATAAAAGTAGTACTACAGTTTACAATTATATAGTTGGTCAAATTGTGTGTTGTAGTACTATAAGTTATGTGCTGTTTTGCATAAAATTTGTAAACCAGTTTGTAAACATTTTTTTTTCATACAGATTATTCCACTAAATAAAAAAATATAAAGAAATTAAAAATAAATAAATAAATATAGTGTCAATACGTTGGAACGATTGTATGTATGTTTCGTAGTTTTTAATTTGTTAAGGGTAAAATGTGCCTAAGGTAACAAATCAATCTGCCACATTATGTGGTTGTGAATAAATATATTTATAATATTGAAATTTTAATATCTCAATGTCGTTAAACTTTCCAACTCTCAAAGGAATTGTTGATCTTATTGAAATTTATGAGCAATACTTTTCTTGTGAACATTTATTGTATAAGTAAATATTATTATGTTACGTCGAATTTTCATTATGAAACTGTTTACCACTTCAATAAAAAAAATATTAAAACAAAAAATGTAGATAAAAGCCGATTAAAAATAAAATATTTCATAATATTAAATTAAAATGATATAAAAAGATGCTCTACAACATTCATAATGAAATTCGATATTTATTAATGTGTTATTGTGACTTTTCACATTTCCTAGTCATCTTCGCTGTTGTGATGTGTTTTTGTTGTTAACTTAATGGAGTCTAAAATGTTGTCTTGTTAAAGCTCTCTTGTAAGCATGTTCTATAATAAAGAATATTTCTGATCAACTTATCCCACTTTACATAATTTCTTTATAATTTCCTAGTACTCTTTATTAACCGTGAATTTATTTCTGTAGAATTAAACATCGACTTTAATAATTACATGAACCAAAGGCAGCATAAAATTTAAAAAATCTAATCGATTTCCAGCAATTAAATTACACTGCCTGTAGCAAGTGCATTTAAATTAATGAAATAAACAAAATTTAACCTGTTTATATATATATTTTATTTTCTATACATATAAAGGGTATAATATTTAACACATATGAATCAAAAGAATACTTTAGTGGTTTGGAAATGTTAAGAAAAACAGACCTTTCTACATTGAGAAATAATGAATATATGAAAAAATATGTATGTTTAAAATTTCATGGTAGAAAAGTCAAAAAAAAATTTAGGAACTACCTGTAGGATCCTCTTTTATTACCTATTTAATTACATATTTACAAACATTGCACTTTATTAAAAATAAATTAGCTTCTATTTTTCCATTTTAAAACTCCGGTTGATTTGGTACTGAGTCATAATCAATACGATATTAGAACTAATATTCGTCTGCATTATCGAATTTAAACCTGTATGGGTTGACACCTTGGCTGCCAGTGCCTCGAATAGTGAATATCGCTCCTCCTATAGTCTCTTGGTTATTCAATTGATCCTTTGAAGTAGTTACGAATAACTCATCTAAGTTAGGTCCTCCCCAGGAGAGGGAGGTGGTGCGGGACACTGGTAACTTGTAGCCATAAACTACCTGTCTGACGTCCGGGTCGATGTGTAAAACCTTTTACAAAGAAATAGTTGGATTAAAATATTTGATTTTCGCGATTTTTACAAGAAACTACTATTTTTACATCTATCTAAAAGGAAACTGTGAAACTAGTTACCCTATCTTATTATAAAGCATTATTAATAATAGTTTAATATTAAGATTGGTAAATAACATATTTATTATACATTCAGATATTATGATTTGTTATTTATATTATTATTCTATGAACGTTGGTCTAAAGTTGCCATGAAATGAATGAAAACTTTGTCACAAATAAGTAGTTTCTCTTATATTAAAAACAAAAGAGTTCTTACCGAACCACCAAACATGATGGCAACCCAAAGGTCTCCTTGACTGTCGATCGTCATTCCATCGGGTATGGCGTCTACGTAGCCATAATTGGATATATCTATAATAGTTCTCCTTCCAGCTATAAAGAATTTATACGTTTTGAATGAAAAACGAAAGCATGAAGTGTGACAAAATAACGCTAGCCCTATTGATGTATGTAGGACCTTATGACGCGCCTAAGTCTGAGTATCTTAACTTGCATACTTAAAATTGCTTTCAATATCCTCATGATTTGGCTAGACAAACTACATTATATACTTTCATTATAAAGTGGAATGAAAAATAATAATCCTACATGCATGTAGAAACAAATAGCCCTTCCCTATCAATATTTTATTATAACAATATATGTAGGTACCAACATATCAAGAAGTTATCGCTAAGCTGTTGGGTCAAGAACCAGATACAGAAGGAATATTACATGAGGCGCGTATTATAAGGAGCTCCCTCGCTCTGGAGCTTGGCTGGTGGTGGCTATATACTCGTAGCTGACGAGTATATAGCCACTGATGACATGGACCCTTGTACCGCCATTCGAAGAGTTTTACATTTTTAGATGTTTTTCTTCATATTTAAGCTTCACGTTATATCCCCTACAGCTACGGGTAGGCAGAGTGAACCTAGTGCTAGCACTCCGCCAAATTCTGAAGGCATTATATGTTGAGTAGCGGAACTCACCTCCGCGCTTTGCCTCGACACTAGCGCGAAGAAATGAAAATATTAAATATTTCATTCCCTCAAGTAGGAATCGAACCCGCAGCTTGTGCCTCTTGACCGGCCTCACCTATGTATATACCTATATCTTATAACATAATAATGAACTTACTTAAATCTCCCGTAGATGAATCGAAATCAAACGCTTCAATCTTCTGGGTCGGCGAATCGATGTAATACATAACAGTTTTATTTAAAGACCAAGTCATTCCATTAGAAATGGAAACGGGCCGTAGCTGGATGCGTGGATTTTGGAATGTATATTGGTCTATACTGTATAATGTTGCTTTATCGGGAAGAACATCGTCACCAATCTGGGGTCCTTTAGTACCTAAAAAAAAATCGGCTTCACGTTGTATCCCGCACACAGCAGGGTAGGCAGAGGGAACCTAGTGTTATAACACACACTCAACGCCGCGCTTCGCCTCGAAACCAGAGCGAAGTAATGGAAATATAAACGTAAATAAATATTTCACTTCCTCGAGTGGGGATCGAACCCACAACGGTCACGTTACAGTCACACCCTTGTGCCGCCGCCCCACGACGGCCTCTAGTACCTAAAAGTCGTTTGTATTTGAATAGTTAGAAAGAAATATGCGCACTTCGATGAATATTTAAACTAACTTCAAGGCACGATTGTAGATAGTAGATACCTCTAATTCTTTATTAGGAGCAAATGTACCTATACAATATCTGAATTTTCCGGGCGGGATATTATCTATCTTTTGGCGTTGGAAATACCTTTCTAATTCTAATAATAAAATATTATCTGGCGACATCCTAACGATATGCCAGATAACACTTTATTATTTGGTTTGTTATTACTATTACTTTTAGGATTATAATTTTTGATATAACAAAAACAAATTACTAATTAATTCATGCAATTTCAATAAAAAAATATTATCCATATAATTTAAAACAAAAGAATAGAATGTTGAAAAGCTTTTGCTCTATTGTCTATTTACAAACTCTATCAATAAATATACCTACTTACCGAACCAAAACCTTCCTTCGGTGTCAGCTTTCCCTTCATTGATCAGGTTGTCAGGCAACCCTTCATCCACCGAGGTCAGCAGACGCAATGCGGCATCGCCGGGGACATTCCAGTCCAATAAGTATAATGCAGATCTCACTGCCACCAGCAGCCGACGGGAGCCCGCCACCAGAGACACTACGTTGACTTGACCGTAATCTTTACAGTATAAGTTGTTAATAAGCATTTTATTCAATGTTAGATAAATCTTGAGGCTAGTCGTGGCGCTGGAGCACAAGCGTGTGGCTGTTATTACAGGTTGTGAGTTCGATTCGCACTCGAGGAAATGAATTATTTATTATTTTCATTTCGTAGTTCTAGAGTAGTAGGTAAAGCGCGGCGTTGAGCTACGAAACTCAAAAAGCAATGCTGCTAGAATTTGGCAGAAAATGAGGAATTAGGTTCCCTCTGCCTACCCAAAAAAAAGGTGGCACTGCTGGATGCTACTTTTTTAGTAAGCAAGCAAAAACTAGAGACAATCTTTAATTTCCGTTAAGATGTGCTCGGTTGAATTCGCAATGGTTGCGGGTGGAATTTCCTATTCAGGAATATGTTGATTTTTATACTATTGTCTCCTTAGTTATTCCTCCTATTACGCAACACGTGTTCAAAGATGATGGGCTTGTTGATTAGAGTAGATTCATGTTATATACTAACCAATATGTTTAGTATGTATTTCTCCAGAGACATAGTCGAGCCGGTGGACATTCTGCTGCAGAGCGTCAATGAAGTAAAGCGATTGTGATTCAGAATCCCACACCGGACTTTCCCCGTGCACGAACAGCGCTGGCTTATTTGAGTCACCAGATGACACCTTATTTAATAAGGAAAAGGAAATAATTATAGTCCAGTGAAGTTAGAATTAAAATCTGTATTGTGTAAATAAAAAATATATTATTTTGACCAATGCCCAAGCTTATCCACAACAGGTGAATTGATATTTATTGGACTCAATTGATCGATAGAAGAGGTTAAGGAAACATAGGCTATTTTTTATCTTGGAATTTTCTTGGTTTATCCCGGAAACACCGTGTCTGCCGTACGCGCGTACCTAAGTAGATATGAAATAGCTAAACATTTTTCTATGGTTAATAGGATATTTTTTTCTAAAGAAACCAACCATTTTTAGCTAAATAAGTACGGTAAACATAACATAAATTACTTTAAACTATTACTTTGTATTAATTCATTTGGTAAGTAGTGTAGTTTGTCTTTCGACATAGGCCTCCTCTAAAACATTCGAGTCTTTTCTATCTCTAGCCGCCCCCATCCATTGCTTCCATGCCACCAGTAAGACAATGGGACATAATCATGTTCTCATTGTCTTACTGGTCAATCTCTATTTCTTTTTCTATCTCTGGTTTGGAGTATAGAATACTCGTTTGTCGTTTTTTTTCGATTTTTTCTTTAACAATTATATTTGATAATAGCTATTTTCTTCTTTCTAATCTGTTCCTGTTATTTTTCCTTTAATTTGCCTCTAACTAACAAAACCTCCTTTGAATGAAATCTTTAGTTACATACATATTTAAGTTTTATTTTTCACCACTGCAACGTAAGTTCGTAATTATCTGTGTTCACTGTTTTTTCCCTCATCTCGGAACATTATTTATCTCCCATTTTTCAAATTTTCGAGATTAGATTCTTGCTTACTTTGTTTTAAATGTTCAGTATAAGGTATGATAATTCCATTGACCTTTTCTCTTTTTTCTCAACTCCATGTAAAATTATATTCTTCCTCAAGTCTCGTTCGAGGTTGTATACTTTTTTGTTCGGAAAATTCACTTCTGACTTTAATTACGAGTTTTCCTCAATTAAAGGTTTCAGTTTTCCCTCCATTGTAGTTTGCAAGCGTTTAGTAAGACTGTCAGATAATGTCTGTATTTATTTCTGAAATTCATCATCATCTCATCCATTTTCTCCAATAACATATGTATTTGTTTCTCCACGGTTGACCGCTCCGCTTTCGTAGTAAGGATGCCCGATAATCATGGATTTTTGATAAACATGGATGTTAGCAGTTAAAATATCGATGTTTTAACATCGACGTTGCATTAAATAAAACATCATCAACATGTTTCTCTTTCCTCCCTAGCGTCGAAATACACGTTTTTTGCGATACACACGGTAATATAGTTTTTTTAAGTACATAGATGTAGATATACGTTTATTTTTTCAGGAAATCACGAAGAAAAAAGACGTAGCTGCCCAGGAGCCATTAGTTTCTATATATATTTTAAGTTAAATTAAATGCTTTATTGCCTTAATTAGACACCCTGTATTATGTATATATGTATATCGGTTACTAATTAAGTATTAAAATATAATGATGTTTTTCAAATCGTACAAATTCCATCGTTAAAACTTATCAATCGCAATAAGGTAAAGTAGAGCAAATGGAACATAAATGACTATGCATAAATAGAAGATATACAATTTTTATTGATATAAAAGTTTTAATTAATCACATTTCTTTGACTTTCAGTTGAGTTCCACCGGTCAATACACAATGCCTCAGGAATTCAGCGTGGGTAACGTGGGGAACGGAGTGCTTCTTCTGCTTATCCTGATAGATGCGGATTATTAAAAAAAATGTTAGGTATGTGATACCCATCAACTCCACTGCTGCTAAATTCACTGTCGAAATACGCGTTTTTTGTGGTATAAACGGCTATATCTTCTTTTTAAATAAATGTAGAAGTAAGATTTTGAAGATACTCATAGTTCTTATGTGGTCTGAATTTCAACTCGCTATTTCCAAGCGTCCCTGAGATAAACGGTCTTGACGGACAGACAGAACCCGGCTTTTGCCTTGACGCCAGAGCGAAGAAATGAAAATATTAATAAGTAATTTATTTCTTCGAGTGGGGATCGAACCCTCAACTGTCGCGTTCCAGTCACACTCTTGGGCTCCTGAGCCATGACGGACTCAAATAAATAAACACTTTTTAAATTGTAAAAAACACTTTTTAAAAGTTATTGTTTGAATAATAGTGCTATTTTTTATTAAAAAACTAAATAAGACTCACCATAGAAATTTTGTAACGCTGTCCACTTCCTGTACACTGTGTTATAAATAAAAGAAATATAAATAACATTAATTTACATATAGTTTCCTTCATTCTAATTTGTTATTAATTAATTTATAAATAAAATAATAAAAAAAAAATCAAATGTCTTAATTTTTTTTGTTTTAATCTAATAAAAGTGTTAACGAGTTGTTCATTGTTTATAGGTTGAAGCCACCATCGTTCTATGAAGCTATTGAAACCAGCACAAAAGAACAAATCCGGTAGTACAATGCGCAGTTAAAGTTTAAGTAAAATAAGACCCATTTTGCGTTTACCTTTTTATTGGTAAGACCGTGACGTTATGGTAAATACATTAAATTATAATCATTAATACCAATAGTATGCGTAATTTGAATTGTAGTATAATATAATTATATATAAAACAACATTTATTAAAATAATTTAAATAAATTGTAAAATTTTGAATTATAACTATTTAAATAAAATTCTACGTTAGATTATTATAACACTGACCTCACCTTTGATTTTTGACGCAAATCGCGTGAATTTTACTTAAGAAGCATTGTTTCAGGAATAATGATAACGTAAGTAGGTATTTACGTTGAGACGGGGAGTTTCTTGTTTCTAGGAAATCTTCTTCTTCCTCCTGACATTAATCCTGGCTATAGCCAGGCGGTCTGCCTTCCTACTCAACCTACTCCATATTGCACGGTCTTTTGTGTCCTCGGTGGTCAGACCATTGGCTCTCATGTCCTGCATCACGACATCCAACCAGCGCTTCCTTGGGCTTCCGGGAGGTCTCACTCCAGGAACTGATATAGCAAGGCACTTGCAATCGACATAGTTCTTAGGCCGGCGCGTAACATGGCCAAACCATATCAGGCGACGCTCTTGGAGCTTATCCGCTACGTCACGGACCCCAAGACTACCTCGAATGAATGTGTTGCGTATGCGGTCAGACCGCGTTACGCCGCACATCCACCTCAGCATCTTCATTTCCGTGACGTGAAGCTCCTGAGTGTGCCGAGATAGTGCTGGCCAACACTCGCTGCAGTATAAAAGAACCGGTCGGACGATGCTCTTGTATATCAGCCCCTTGAGCCCAGTGACCTCCCGTCATTTGGTCCAGGCAGCGCTTATCCAACCTTGGACATCGTGATCGATGCCTCCAGGCTCGTGCATAACGGATGCAAGGTACCTGAACTTTTCCGACTTAACGGCTGGCTTAGGACCTATAAGGATCGTGCTCGAGTCCGGGCTCCCGCAGGCCATGTACTCGGTCTTCGACACAATTAGTTTAAGACCGCCACTCTCAAGCGTACCCTTCCAGAGGTTCACTTTACGCTCCAGCGTCAGTCCATTCTCGTCAATGACTGCTATGTCGTCGGCATACATCATCAGCCATGGGGGCTGGTCCTGGATGTGAGCCGAGACAGTATCGAGTACTATATTGAATAAGAACGGACTAAGAGCCGAGCCCTGGTGAACCCCCACTGTAATCGGGAAGGGTCTAGTGTCGCCAACAGCAGTCCTAACCATAGAAGCGGAATCGTGGTACATGTCCCTGAGAATCTCAATATAGGCCTCAGGGATCCCTTTGGATCGCAATGCCCACCAGAACACTGACGAGGCACACAGTCAAAGGCCTTCTGCATATCTAAAAAGGCCACATGCAGAGCTCTCCTTTTTTCCTTGTATGCCTCCATCAAAGTTCTAAGGGCGTCCATGGTGCCCGATCCTGGCTGAAATCCATATTGAGACTCAGAGATAGTACACTCTTGGCGGAGCCTGAGGTCGATCATGCGTTCGAAGAGCTTCGTGGTATGACTCATAAGCTTAATGCCCCTATAACTACCACAATCTTGAACACTGTAAATATGGGTAATAAAGCTAAGCCGCCACTGATGAGGCATCTTACCAGTGTTCAAGATATGGTTAAAAAGGTCAGTAAGCATGAGAACACCAAGAGAGCCCAAAGATTTCCACGCTTCAATCGGAATGTGGTCAGGTCTCACCGCTTTTCTGTTCTTCGTGCGTCGAAGGCAATTACGAGTTTCGTCAAGGATTATTGGGGCAATAAGTCCGAGGTTAGGCAGTAATATATATTGTTGCCATTAATACATATTGTTTCTTGGAAATAATATATATTAATCGCATATACTCGTGGCTCAGTGGCGCGCCATTGCAGAGGCCTATGTCAGCGCAGTGGACGAGGACAGGCTGATGATGAATGACGTAGACTTAGAGGTTAGAGGCACTAACGATCTTAATAGATACCACTGCCAAGTACGGTACTAAGCCTAATACATCTCTAACTTATAAAAATTAAAAGCAAAAAATCATTTTAAGAAAAAGCTTTTATTTAAACGCTCTAAAAAGGAGAAAATAAAATTTGTATTTTAAATTTAAACTATCAACTCATAACCTCAATGTACACAATTTATATGATCATAAAAGCTTGTCGCGCGATTTACTTGTGTAAATAAACTAGTACTAATTTAATTATGTCAAATCTGCAAAGTTTATATTTTGAAAGTTTCAATTTAATTAAATATTTATTAACACGGCAAGCTTTTATGATCATTTGGTTTATATATATATATATATATATATATATATATAATATAATGATTATAACCTAAGTACATATGGTATATATGATATGATATATTTCATGGTTTTTTACACAACAATTTCACATTTAATTTCAAAATTCTAACTTGGCGGTAAATATTTAAGGGTCATAAATGTCTTCATTTCAGTTCTTAATTTATGGCGCTATAAATGCCTTTACTTGAAAGACACTGCTGACGTCAACTGATTGACAGTTACCTAATCAATTTATTTTTAATTTATTTATCACTCGCAACGCCGTCGAATTCAAACTTATTAAAAAAAATAAAAGACTACAAAATACAGCACCTATCCATACCTATATTTTTAATTCGAAAGTAACTCTGTCTGTCTTTTACGCAATCAGAGCCAAACCGCTAATCTAATTATGATAAAATACTCATATAGAGATACTTGAGGGTCTCGCGATGAACATAGGATACTTTTTACCAATGTATTAAAATGCTTCTTAATTTGACATGCAATTAATTTATTCCGCCATGTTAATAACAACCGTCGTTGCTAAGCAACGATTTACAAAGTTTGTTGTTAGAAAACGTCACCCAGAATGAGCTTGCTTAACACATCTCTCTATTGAAAACTGAAAATCATTTCATATATTTAATAAATATTCGTATATTCCAAGCGGGCGTAGCCGCGTTCGGATCCACTAGTATGTAGATAAATATACTTTCGGTTGATGTAATGGAGAGGGAGGATGTTATTTAACACATAAATGTTATCTTTCCACTGGACTAAAAAAATAGGAATGTCTATGTCGCAAAGGTTGTTATCATAAATATATTTTCTATGCGGTAATCGATTAACGGCGTTGATTAATTAATCGTATGAGAATTCAATCTTATGAATCAACATGATCACGGAGCAGTCGGGAAAATATCCACCTGCATTTATGCGATGCATTTAGATTTTTTCAACTTCATACTGTATCCCGCATAGACAGAAACCCTTCTCTAATACTAGGTTTACTCTTTCTCTTTAAAGTTACAGACACTCCGTTTCCCACTTTCCGGCGAATTCTCGAGACATTGTGTATTGAGTGGCGGACAATGTTTTGACTCAACGAAGCGGTTTGCCGTGTTACAAGAACGAAGAAATTAACATTTAAATAATAATAATTTCCCTGAGTGGGAATCGAACCCACAAACGTCATGTTTACAGTTACGGAGGGGTGTCCGCCCCGGGCCTCGGGGCCTGGGGGGCGTCCAAATTGTGCAAATTCCCTTGATCAAATCCTAAACAATCCTCTGAAAAAACGCATAGTATCTACTTAAAGGAAGTTTGAGGTTGGAGGGGGCCTCCAATAAAGAAATAAACAAATAAGTACAAGGATTAGTGCAGCCTGTAACGGTAGTTCACATTTTATTAATTAAAATTACTTTTAATTTTCTAATGTAAATCATTTAGTTTGCATGTGGTTCCAGTTTCGTAGTTTTTTACTTCAAGTTCCTAGGGCCTCCAGACCGACGTTATTTTATAAAAGTTTGCGTACTCACTAACCTGAAAGTGGGGCCCTTCCAGAAGTAGCGCAAAATAAAGGTACATCTGTGTCTGGGAGGATGATTGAGCCATCAGATCGGTTTGGGTGCTTATAAGGGGTCTTAAAATAGTCCACAAATAATATATGTAAAATTGTAGCGTACTTTTTTAAAGTGGTTTTGGAAGTCAAATGGCAGTTGCTCCATTTAAAAACCGCCATCCGCCGCTAATATGGAACGCAACAACGTGTCAAGTACGAACACTGTTTAAAACGCTAGTACCCAGACAGAAACTCCGCTTTGCAACGTGGAATATTGGCTCTCTAACCGGACGATGCAGAGAACTCGCAGATGTACTTATAAGACTTCGGGTCCAGTGTGCTTTCCTCCAGGAAGCTTGCTGGAAGGGCAATAAGTCCCGCAATAACGGACAGGGTTACCGGCTTATATACACCGGGTCACCCTCCGGTAAAACGGTGTGGCAGTAGTTCTTTCTGAAGAGCTTCAGAACTGACTTTTTGAAGCTGATGGTCGCTGCAATAGCTTGATGCGTATAAGGGTGCTGACTGAAGGCCTATACGCCACAGGCCGGCTGTAGCGTGTCCAAAAAAGAGTCATTCTGAAAGCAGAATGAAGAAGTTCTACTTGCTATACCGTCTACCGAAATGATTGTTTTTTGTTGGGGAAGACTTGAAAGGCTGCTGAGCCGTATGAACGTGTTCACGGGGGTTTTAGATACAGTCTTCGTAATACAGAGGGAGAAAAATTTTGAGAACCTATATTGTGTCTGATCTGGCCTTCGCGAATACGTTCTTCCAAAAGAACCCTCAGCACCTTATTACGTATAAATTTGGGCAGTAATATATAATAGTAAAGTAATTCCAGGCGAAAGCCTGACGGCCCAACATCGTCTTCTTCTAGACTCTAACGTCACCTCGAAGAAAAAAGTAGCCGAGAAACGTAAGCCTCGGATCAAGTGGTGGTAGCCGAATGGACCGATGCAAACTGACTTTCTAGCAGAGGGGACGGCTGATATACAAGAGCATACCTGTTATTTTATACAGCAGTGAATGCTGGCCAGCACTATCTCGGCACATTCAGGAGTTTCACGTCCCGGAAATGAAGATGCTAAGGTGGATGTACGGTGTAACACGGTATAACCGCAATCATAACACATTCATTTGAGGCAGTCTTGGAGTCCGTAAAGTAGCGGATAAACTCCAAGAGCAGAGAGCCTGCGATGGTTTGGCCACGTTACGCGGATGCAAGTGCGATGCTATATCAGTCCCTGGAGTGAGACCTATCGAACGCCGAAGGCCGCGCTAGTTGGATGTTGTTATGCCAAGAAGAAGAAGTATAGCGTATGTTGTCCTAATTTTAAACAATCTTTAGGACGTCTGGCAAGAGTAAAGCCTACGTAAAGGGTTTGGTTAAAATACATTTTTTTTACATTTTTCCAAAAACATATTTAAATACGAGCGTTTTTACTTTGACGTAGGTGAGCGTGTACCTTAAATTGGTGCTATCTTTGAAATTGGCGCGATTTTATTTTATACGCGGAACTAATATTACTATAGTGTGTGAACTCATGATGACAAATGATTATCTATATTGGAACTAAGCTTATGATGGAAGCTTCAGATGACGCTCTGGCTGTAGTACTAGATAATCTGGTAGAAATTTACAATGAATTTGAGAATGATCAGGTTGTACATATAGAGCAGATGATCTGCCTCCACCGTTCTTCTTCATTCATTCTTATTTTGGTTTTGATGCAAATTCATCTTTTCTTCCATACGTTATTACATGTACTTTTGATATTTAGGATTTTATTTGTCTATGTATATGCAAGTTTTACTCAAACATTAATTACAAGACGTAAACTAAATAAGCATACACATAAATTTGTACATGAAAAAATATTGTGATATATAAAAAAAAATTTGCACGTTTTTGTCTCATTCACAAGCACGGGCTTCCGTCGGGGTTAGTCCGCCCCTGGTCGAATGCACATAGATATAGATAGATAGATAGATTTTTTGTCCAAAGGTAGGATTTAGGATTCCAACTCCCAGTGACGTAACTACTGTGTAATGCAACGCGAAGTCGCTAACGAACATTATAACGTGCCTAAATTTCATAATAGTTAAGTGCTAGGTTCTGCACGGCAGACGAAAATAAATGATATAGTTTCCATAGCTAAACTAATTATATTTGACGTAGGTATAGTATTTTAAAATATCATATAATTTGTCACCGTTGTCATGCACGGGTACTGTAAAGTTACACGGATGATTAAATAACATTAATTAAAGAAAATTGCATTATTTTCATCACGTAAATAATTTATACAACAATATATTACGTAAATAATTAGGCCGCCAGCTGTACGGTCACTTTTTAGGGTTCCGTACCTTGAAAGGTAGGCGGAACCCTTATGTGTTTACTTTGTTGTCCGCCTGTCCGCTGTCAAGATCGCGTGAAGTTTTTTCTGTATTTTTCTCGAAATAATTTGTAATGCTTAGTGGCAATTATAAGCACAATCACTGGAGATGGTTACGACTGCTTAGGATCTGCTAATATTCTCTCAGTCCTAGAGTCATGACAGGTATTATCAAAAAAAATCGGTCATGCAAGCCCGGGTTTCCCACCGAGGGTTCGGTACAAAGATTGGAGGTCGCAGGTTTTTTCTAAAACTCAAGCTTAGCTTAGTCAGAGCCCTTTCATCTGATACCTGACTTGAACTAGCGGCTTCAATACCACTTTTGGGGTTTTTTTAAATTTAAGTTGTATTTCGTGCCAAATTTCACAAGTTTAGGTATACGACAAGAACCCTTTCAGTTTTATTGATTAAAGAATAGACGCCGCCTGTTAATCATAATGAAACTTGTGCTTGTTTTTTTTCTTTATACAGTCATGTTTTTTGTTTTTTTTTATTTCACTTTTTTTGTTACTATTTATTTACTTCAAATATCCAATATATCGCTGTGATTTCGTATCACTATTATTAACTTACTTATAAGATGATAAGGCGCGGCCATTGTTATTTCCTGAAAGTTATTATGACTCTTTTTTACCTATTTTTTATTTCTTTTTGACATACAACTTAGTTTCATCAAGAAATTTATAAATATTTATTGTTCGATTACGCTTGGCTCTAAAATGGGTTGAGGACATTATTTACATAATTTTAAATATGTTATCTTTACTTCTTTTTAATTTATATTTTTTTCATTTTTAACTCGATTGTCGAGTTTTTAATTCAGGTCAATAATTTTAAATATTGCCTTTCCTTGATGGTGCTGTAGTCCTTTTGAAGGCATAGGATAGGCAGAGGAAACCAAGTGTTAAGATATTTCATCTTAAGTGGCGAAACTCAGTGTTGCGCTGTCTTCTTATCAGTGAGTAAATGAAAGTAATTCGTTTGGAGCGGAAATCGAACCCATAACGGTCGCGTTTAATCAGACACTGCTGGTGCGGCAGTCTGATAATATCGGGGTCAATAATGTTCAACAAAAGAATAAAATAACGAATACAATAATATTATAATATTGTTTATTACCTATTAAAAACTTTAATAATTATACTTTAAAAAAAGTTTAATATATAAAGACTACACTTAGTACGCTTTAGCCTTGAGAACTTTATGTCTCAGCAGTATTTGTATTTTGTCCTACTATCTGTTTTGGTGACATTTTGAAGAAATAATTCAATACTGATAAAATAATTTGACAGAATGATATTCCTAGAAAGTAATAAGTTTAATAATAAGAGTTTCTGCTATCTCCTCCAAATGAATGCACTATAGAACCAATTTACAAAATTAGCTTTTTATTAATTACATTAGAATTCTACATATAAATAAAATACCTTAGCTTATTTAGTTATCGTAAAAAAAATATTAATTGGACTTAAAAGTAGAAACTGTGACGCAATTTCGTAGTAAAAAAATGTCAAATCACTTTCACTGATACCTGCATATATAGTACATACATATGGAGAGGTATTAACATTAATCTTAAGTGACTTACATATTACATTCAGCTTATACCATAAATAATGTATACAGTAGACCAGTCATGGCCGCCCCGAAGTTTTCTGTAAATGGCTGCGCATATATGATTTTTCTTACTTATGATTATTTACTTTCCGAGCCAACAATGCGCGAAAGGTCAGAAAACTATAGGATGGCCACGACTAGTCGATCGTACTATAAATGTAAAATTTAAAATTATATAAAATCTAAGCGTGGTGCGGTTGTGTGGGCGCCTCGGTCGGTGGTTCAGGTGGTACTGGTACTCCTGGGCCGGAACCTGCTACCGCCACACTGGGGACACCTGGTACTACACCACCAGATTCCGCTTGTAACCTGACGGAATAGTCATGATCAGTTTTATTTAATATATAGTACAATTATTAATAGTAAGTTCTCTCTCTCTAGTATGTAGTATTACTTTTATAAAATTATATAATTGCATACCTTTGAATAGCGTGGTTTCTCGCACGGAATTCAGCCGCCTTCAATTGCTCTAGATGGAACTGCTGACGTTCCTGAATCAACTGCTGCCGTTGGTACTCCAAACCTAATTAAAATTATTTATTACAATCTAAATACAGATTATAAGACCACCAAAAGCTGCTTGCTATTCTTTATCATAATTGCTTATAAATGAATAAAGAAAAGTTTGTATTAAGCAATTCGATAAAGTAAATAATAAAAATAACCGTATTATTTCAAATAAGGTGCTACAAACAAAACTAAAGATACAACAAAATACTTTTTTGGTATCAGGGTTCAAGCCGAGATTGTAAGACGATATCTATACTTTAAAAGTAATCACTGCAAAATAGGTAATATAATAATATTACTTATTGTACAATTTCTATACATTAATGATAAAAACCTTACCTTCCCTCTCCCGCTCCATGGTGGCTTCGAGTTCTTCAAAATGGCGTAATTTAATTTCCAGTTTCTTCATTTGTGTTTCCACTAGTAGAGCAACTAGAGATTTGATCTTTCTTTCTTCGACACCTGCCAGGTGTTTGGCTTTTACTGCTGCTGCTGCAAGTGCTGCTGCCGCTGCTGATTGCAGCTTGGAGTCTACCGCTGCTGGTGCTTCTGGATTATAACGTAAATATTAGAAACATTGTAATATTTACTAATTCTAATTCTATTATATTATTTTGGTACTATATAAATGATTTTAATAGTTAATTAAAGTAAAGAATTTTTGTTCGTAAGCCTATTTAGTTGTAATATGTTATCGTCTTTAGTATAATTTATTATTACAACATTAGACATGCCATGCATACACATTTATCAATCAAAGCTTCCCCAGTTTGGCTACATGTAACTTAACAATAAGTTCACACATTACGTCAAAGTGAGAATAGAGATATTTGATGACTTTTTTCATTAGGATGTTTGCCTAACATGATGAATGGAAATTAATTCAAAGATATTTCTTTTATTTAATTAAAAATTCTATCTATATGGTCTTTACTCTAGATGAGAAAAAAATTCTTAAAATAAACATATAACTATGATAGCCATAAGTAACAACCCAAATTAATTTTGAAATTCATATGAAAGTTTATAAATGTTTAATATAAATATGACGTCATACGGTCTTGTAAGCAAAGCGGCAGATCAACCTATAAATCGGGTATATATATACGAGTATATATAAATTTAAAATTTATATAAATTTATGTATAAATTTGTAAACTCTTCTATCTAATAATTATATTGTACATATTATATTATATTAGATATAGCATTTTTTTGTATAAGTATATATATTTTTATATGTATTTATTTATAAATATATGTATTTGCGTATTGTGTATGAGCTTATATATTTTTGTATATATCATAAGTATTTTATGTGTTTACTTATTATTATTATTATTTTTTAGTTTGCACTTACGTTATTCCACCCTTCTCTTTTTATATTTTAAGTCCTTTGCTGTTATCAAAGGTTGCCTGGAAGAGATTGCTTGAAGCAATAAGGCCGCCTTTGCATACTTGTTTTTTTTTTATGTCTTTTCTGTTCTATTTGTTTTATTCTTTTTCTTTTATTTGTGTGCCATAAAGTATAAACTAAACTATGAACGAATTATAGGTTGATCTGTTGACGCTTACCGATATCAGTGCATTTATTACACACAACATCAACTGACGACACAACACAACTAACAACATGGCGTCCAGTGGTTTCATCTAAATCTTATAGAAATGCAATAAACCTTTGAATATATTTTTTTAAATCTCTCATTATGCACAATATAAATATGGCACTTACCAGGAGGCGGCGTAGCATCATCCTTGTCCTTCACGTCATCTGCGGGAGGCTCAGCCGGCTCTTCTTTCACTTTGGCCTCGGCTTCGCCGTCCACGTCCATTGCTTCTGTTTTTACTTCTGGTGCACCTTCTTTCTTTTCGCCTTTAGATAGTTATATAATATATTTAAGTTTATAATGTAATGGTAAGCAGAGTTTTACTGTAAAGGCGAAAGTTGTGGATTCGATGCCCAGTCGAGGGCCTGAATTTAATGTTTTATTTTCCCGCTCTGGTAATATATCTGGTTCGGACACTCCGGTCTCCGCACACAGCAGGGTATGCAGAGGGAACCCGAGGGAACTTCGATTCCCACTTTCTGACCAATTTTGGAGGCATTGTGTGTTGAGTGACGGAACTCAAAACCAGAGCGAAGAAAAGGAAATATAAATTTAAATAAATATGGTATTTGTGAATGGGTTCTTTACCTGGCGGGGGCGCGGGCGGCGCCGTGCCCGCGATGCCGGTGGCGGCGAGCGCGGCCGAGGGTCCGTGCGTGCCCGCCGCCTTCACATGCGCCTCCATCATGGCCGCCGGCACTTCGTCCTGGAGATAATGCATAATGTTATCAGTCTTATACACTTATTGGAGTTGCCGCAATTATGAACTTATTTGAGAAAGAAGTGAAAAAATTATCAGGTCTTCCTATCTTGTGGGTATTTTGTTTTATATTACATATATTTAGTTTTACCCATTTTTGGAAATCAGACATTATGAATCGGCATTACAGTAGTTCGAATTACGCATAGACTGTCTATGCGATTAATAATGTAAAACTCAAGAAAATCGAAGGTATTTTATTAGATATATAGCTTTTTTAGGAATAAAAACGTTTTTATAATGCTTAACTATGATAGCCATAAGTAACAACCCAAATTAATTTTGAAATTCATATCAAAGTTCATAAATATTTCATATAAATATGACGTCATACGGTCTTGTAAGCAAAGCGGCAGATCAACCTATAAATCGGGTATATATAAATATAAAAAAAAAAAAAACTTATATAAATTTATGTATAAATTTGTAGACTCTTCTATCTAATAATTATATTGTACATATTATATTATATTATATGTAGCATTTGTTTGTATAAGTATATATATTTTTATATGTATTTATTTATAAATATATGTATTTGTGTATTGTGTATGAGCTTATGTATTTTTGTATATATCGTTAATAAAACGTTTTTATAATGCTGATTTATATAATACTATATGTATATCATTATACATGACGAAGAAGAAGGAAGAGATCAACAGTATATAACAATAATATTCAAATACTCAAGGTACCTTGATAGCAGCAAACTCGTCCATGGCGGCGCGCGTGGCTTTAGACGCGATGCGGGGGTCCACCACGGACGCCAGGAAGGCCACCGTGCTCATCACGGGGTTACCAGTTTTGCTGAAGGGGATTGGCTGGTATGCGAGCGGTCCGAGGACGCTGCCTAGATAAATTAAATAAAAATTATAGTCATCGTAAGCTAAGCTAAATAACGTTTTATATTAATCATAATAATCTTGAAATAAAACCACCATCCGTAAATTTTATTAATATAAATCTTACATAGCTCACCTTAAACTCACATACAAAGAAGAACTATAATCCAATACTAACCAGTAGAATTATCATTTAAATACGGATCTTCAATAGGCAGTCGTAAGAAGTGTAATATACACTCATCATGGGTCCTGGTGCCGACGTGGGCAGCCACTCGGTTCCAGTCGTCACGGTGGAGTTCCAATGCTTCTAGTAATAGAAGGGTTTCTTGATCGGTCCATTCACGACCTCTAGCTCCGCCTCGATACTGGAAAACATTATTAATCTAATAAAATGTAATTATTTTAGACAATAAATAATTATATTAGCTATTATAGCATATATAAAGTTATAATAGCAATGTTATAAACAAATCATAAATTTCATTACAAATAAATCATAAATTAGTTTAAGTTCGCTAAATCTATTTTTTTTTGTTATGTACTCGTACATTTTTATATCATTCAAACGGTAATTAACATACAAAATCTATCTTTATTTATGTCATATATGAAAGAATACAAATCAATTTTCAAAAACTGTACAAACCTTCTGGTCAATTAATCTCATAATATTCTAAAAACGTTTTAATGTCTCTCCTAACAATTTGCTTTATACACTGTTAACAGATTTAGACTCTAAGTCTAAGTAAGTATAAACCGAAGATATTTAATCTAGCCACATATATAGTATATTTATGTGTAGTGTATGTACATTTGAATATTAAATACAAACTTACTTGATCCATCTTGAGTCCAGACGCAGTACCAAGTTCTAACAGAGGCTCGGGTTTAACATTAGGTTCAGCCTTTACAGGAGGACCAGCTTCCGTTCCATTTGGTAGACCTGCTTCCACTTTGGGTACGGCAGCATTTTCCGCTATAAAAATATATATTGCAACATTGCAATTTTTATTTCACCAGTCTTAATGGTGGAACGGAAATGTCTTTACACTAGGTTCCCAGGTTCCCTTTGCCTACCCTGCTATGTGCGGAATACAGTTTGAAGCTAAAAAAAAATTCAGTTCCAACCAGTAGTTCAATTCATGCCAGCTCTACAGCTTTATAATATTAGCATACAAGTATAAATTCAGATTCGCTATTGCAACGATAACTTGTTTGATTATGTACTTTGTGGCTGAGGTAAGCGCGACGATTGTGGGTTGGACCCCACTCGGGGGTATGAATTATTTTCTTTTCCTCGCTGTTAAGACAACGACGTTGAACTCCATGAAATTTGTGGGGAAGGGAAAATTTCTCCATACCCGGTCTTGGTTGCGTAGGCCTCGCCTGTAGCGGTTGTAAGCCAGATGGTGTGTCGGAAAGCACATGGAAATGAGACGTCGGAGGCGGTCCCATAGCTGTTGGTCGAGATTCCGCTTCCACCTGTAAATTAATTTGATAAACATTTACAAAATATATTAAATTTTATTTACGTTTGATTAAAAAAAGAAACAGTATCTAAACCTAAGTTCTAGTAATCAAAAACAAAATTTTGTAGACATTAATATTACAAATCTTCAATTACAAAATCAAAGACCTGTTGAATTTTTAAGTAAGTAAAATGATGTTTATTTAAAAAAAAAGATAAAATTATCTTTATTTAGATTATTTAGAAAATAAAGAGAATTTTATCATTCAAATAAGCTGAAAAAAGCAACTAAGTATTAATTACTCCTATAACAATAACAATAGTATATTACAATTATAGAATATTTGAAGGAGCCAAAAGTTACTTCACGCCTTATTCCGCATTTATCAGGATAGATCACGATTCGTGTTGAGTCCCAGAAGTTAACGCTACGCTTTGTCTACCAAAAATAATTTTAAAAATCATACCCCCAAACGGCAATCTAACCCACAATCATCCAAACGCAGTACAACTGCGCCACGAAGACCTCAACTAAATTTAAATTATAAATATCAGCCTTATTTAAAATAATAAATACCTGGTAATTAATAAGTCCCCATTGCTCCAAAAAGCCGTGAACGCGCATAATGGCGCACACGTCACCCGCTAGATTGCGACGGCACGCCGTACTAGTTAGATACTCTGTAGGGTTAAGTCTGTATGTGTCGAGCATGAAGTTTCTGTAATAAATAGTTTGGGTTTATTTGTTGTTTCTTGTGTATATTAAAATCAGCTTCACGCGACATCCCGCACTCAGCAGGGTAGGCAAAGGGAACCTAGTGTTAAGACACTTCATTCCCTACTTTCCGCCGAATTCTGGAGCCATTGGCGTGTTGAGTGGCGGAACTCAACGCCGTGCTTTTGCCTCGATACCAGAGCGAAGAAATAGAAAATGTAAATTAATGTTTCATTTCCTCGAGTGGTTATCGAACAACACAAACAAAACGGCGTTTACAGTCACACTTTGTGCCTCTACGACTGTTGTTGTATATGTTATTGTGTATTTATTACAACATTAGACGTTGAATTACTCTACCTCGTCGATATCTATATGAAGTATAAAAAAAATATTTTCATTTATCCGAGCACCCATAAATGAATAAAAAAATGTAGAATAGAAAATTTGTAGTTTCAGGTCTGCTATACAAAAATATAAGCTTAAGTAATACTACTTTTTAATCAATAATAATTAGAACAAAAAAACTTTAAAAAATCTTTTAAAAAGTACTAAAACATAGATTACAATACCTGTAAGCTAAATATATTTCAGGCGTCTTAGATTTATTCTTGTTATTGAAAAATTCTGGCAAAGCTCGTTTTTCAATAGTATGAATGGAGTTGTAATCGAACCAGGCGGAATACGACGGCACCACGATGTGATGGGTCTGATCTGTTACATTGTCTTCTAATTCTTCTTTTGTTAGCATTTCCTGTAGATAAATTGGAATTATTTATTTTTGGACAACGACTTAAATTTGTTTGTAGAGTATGCGCGTGTTTTGCGTATGAACCTGCGTGTTGGAGTCGCTGTGTTTCCCCTGCGAGTCGTCGTGCGCGTCCATGGCGGGCGCGGGCGTGGTGGGCGCCTCCGCTTCGCTGGCCGCCGCCGACGCTGAGGCCGCAGACGCTGCCGACGCGGCACTCGCCGGGGCCGCAGCGGGTGCTGTAGTTATTCATATATAGGTTCTATAAATATATTTAGTGGAGAACGGACCCTCTGCCTAAACAGTTTTATGCAGAATACAGCGTGAAGGTGATTAATTTAAATAAATATTTAATTCAAATAAGCTTTTACAAGCAAGCATTTTTAAATTAAATCTCAAATACAAAGCTATCACTAGCTCCAACTGATTTCACTGATAATATTAAAAAAGTATTTAAAACTGAATATACACAATACTTAAAGTTAAGGGTGGACCTTGTTGTATATTATAGTTTACATAAATAACCAAATCTCTTTAAATTATTTACTTTGAAAAAAAAAAACAAGAGAGATGTAAATACTAACCATCAGTGGACCGTTCGCTCTCTGGCGTCGGCGCTACATCAGTGTTGTCACGTGATGCATTATCATCTTCGTCTTCCCCTTCATTATCACGACGTTTTGATACTCGACTGTAAACATTCATATCATATATCAGCTTCACGCTGTATGCCGCTCACGGCAGGGTAGGCAGAGTGAACCTAGTGTTAAAACACTCCGTTGCCCACTTACCGCCGAATTATGAAGGCATTGCGTGTTGGATGGCGGTACTCAACGCCGCGTTTTGCCTCGACACGACACCAGAGCGAAGAAATCACTAATAATATTATATTACGATCTAGCCATTAAGTAAAGACTAATGAGTAATTTAATGTTGACCTACTTTTATAATGAAACAATACTGTGCTAAGATTGTGTCCATCGGCACTTTTCTTATTGTCTCTATTTAAGGGGAAGACACTTAGTTAATGTGTTATTTATATTTACGATTACACTTTCACCACTGAACTGTTACGCACTACACTAACTCGAAAGGTTTAATTCTCTTGAGTCTTCTCACTATGTCCGTGTTGTCGAGGAGCTGGATTGCCTTGACGTCCACATAATGATGAAGTCTGTGTTCGTGAGCTTCTGTATATTTCTTTATAACTCTACCAACGAACTCTATATTGAGGTCCCTGTGGAGGTCGTCGTTTCTAATATACCAAGGAACATGAACTATTGCTCTAAGTACTTTATTCTGGAATCGCTGTATATCTATGTTACTTTTTTTGGTACAGCCCCACAGCTGTATCCCGTAGGTCCATACTGGCATGGACTTGTTTGTATAGTAAAATCTTGTTCTGACTGCTAGAGTAGAATTTCTTCCAAGCAGCCAGTACATCCTATTGTTTCGCATTTCTAACTCCTCTTTTTTTCTTCTTAAGTGAGCTTTCCACTTTTACTTTAGCATCCAGCGTCATGCCCAAGTACTTTGCTGTATTTTAGAATGGTCATTATTATTTATGGTCAGTATTATTTGGTCATTAATGAATATGGGGTGATATTCATCTCTTTTGTTAGTGAAGTTAATATGATCCGACTTTGTTTTATTTAATTTAAATTTCCAATGTTTTGTCTAATTGTGTATTTTTTGATAGCTTCTTGAACTTTTTTAGCTGCTTCTACGTGAGTTTTTCCTACTGTCATTATGGCAGTGTCATCGACAAAAGTTGCGATAGTATTATTTTCTAGCTGAGGGATATCATAGGTATATAGTAGGTAGAGGTAGAGGTGCTTTGATTTCTTTGATATCAGAAAACTTTGTTGTCTTATTCTAAACGCCCTATTTAATAGGTATGATTTAATTAAATCTACATATTCAATGGGCAACACTCTTTTTAGTTTCAATAATAAACCTTCATGCCATACTTTATCAAAAGCTTGCAACGTCAAGAAGGATAGTAGTGCAGACTTCTTTATTTTCCAATGTTTTCTCAATGAGGTTTGTTATTCTATGATCTTGATCAATGGTTGAGTGTCGTTCTCTGAAACCAAATTGATGATTTGGAATGAGTTTCTTACTCTCCAGGATTGGCTTGAGCCTTTTTAAAAACAATTTTTCAAATAGCTTTGACATAATAGGTAGAAGTGAGATTGGTCTGTAAGATGTTATCTCTTGGGGTGGTTTCCCTGGCTTTGCTATCATCATTACTTCAGCTACTTTCCATGTATCTGGCACACATTTTCTTCTCTAGGTGAAACCAGTTTAATGTCTTGACTTTCATCACAAAAATTTAATGGAACAGGATCTTATTATCTTCGTTCGGCTTAAAGATATTTTCTAGATATTCTGCGAATGCTTTAGCTTTTTGCTCATTACTTACGGCTCATTTTCCGTCTCCCATTTTTAATGGTGGAATCTAGGTAATAGGTCATTTCAAGTTCTTAGTAACTTGCCAGAGGGAATAGTCTGTACTTCGGTCGTTAGTTAGACTTTGTAGGTTACAGTTCGTTGAGTCACTGTTGTATGTTTGTATTTGCCGTTTTAGTTTTTTTGAGATAATTCAATTTGTTCTTATCTCTCGGGGATCTAGATTGATGCTTACGCTGTTGGCGCTTTTCCTGAATAAGTATTGTGATTTCTCTAGGATAGCAATTTTTCACTTGTCGCTTTTTAATATACGGTCTACTTTCCCATGCACACTTCTGTATAATCTTAACAAAGTTATCGACTTCCATATTTAGTTGTTCTGGAGTCTTCAGCGCTATTTTTAGGTTTATTTTGCTGTCCAAGTTTATTCTCAAGATCTCCCAATCTGTGTGCTTGTTCGTTAGTGTTGAAGTTTCATCCAAGTGTAAAATATTTTCATTTATTTCTAAATATATTGCAGAGTGATCTGAACTCATATCATATTTATTTCATGGATCCTTTTAATTTCTTCATCGTTGCTGAAAGTAAGAGTGAACATGTTGAGCGGCTCCTTAGTTTCCCAGCTCAATTTGTTTACTGTATCCTGTATTTTGCGAAGAAATGAATATAATTATTTAACTTCCTCGAGTGGGGATCGAACCCATAATCAATCTGTTTTACAGTCACACACTGTGCCCCTGCTCGACAACTGGCCTCAACAATGATATTAATATTAATTTAAAAAAACATTAATATTCATTAGTATAATAGGAAGGAAAATGTAAATCTTCTATTATGATAAATACCTCCATGATCTAACATTTACTTATTATAGAGGAAAATAGTTTGTAGCTCTAGGATTTACCCACAATAGAACTTCATAGTATTAAAACTACATTAGACTTGAATCGATGGATTCAAATCTTATTGACCGTCGCATTAGGTCCGTAAATCGCAAAATGTTATATTTAATTCGCGACGTTCGTCGCATTGTTTTACCTTTTTTTGTAATAAATCTTTAAAATGTACCGAATTTCTTAGTCACAAACGTTCATTTTGCTTGCTTGAAAAACAATTGAAAAATGCCTCGAACTAGTTTTTTTATTTATTGCATCTTCAGATTGCCACATTTAATAATATTAAAACCAGCCTGTTACATTCAGTACAGCCAAAGAGGTCTGATTACTAATAATATATTCAAAATACGAAAATACTTTTTACCCGACCTATTAATATGTTGTATATTAATAAATAGTTGAGTACTTCGTCCCATAAATCACTCCGCAGTCTGTCAAATCAGTTCCTATTGAGTTACACCTAGTTTTACTTGTCTCCGTAATTATATTTAACATATTACAATTTAAATTCATACATTTATATATCAAATAAGCATTACCCCTTTCTCTTGCTATGTTTCTGAGGCGGCGGTGACGGCGAACGCTTCCTCTTTCCCTTTTTGCCTTTACCGGATGTCTCTCCGCCAGGTATCAAATCGTCCACTGATAAACGTAATTTATGCACCTGAAATGATAATTTAGAATAAATTATTACGTTTTTTACGTAATAATTTATTCACAAAAATTACAGATAAAATTAAATTAATAGACCATCACTATCGCCTTAAACATTAGGGACAAAAGTTGTGTTTGAAAATGTTAAGCATATACTTAACGTATATGGATAAATCTTGTCAGACTTATGTTTACTAAAACTATACTTAAGCTATGACCTTCTTCTTCCCATTGACATCCACTTCGTAATCCTCCTCGTTCATCCACTCGTTATATTGAGGGAGGTCCAACGCCCACGTGGCCGCTACACGCCACGGCTCCGGCCGGTTGCAATCCCAGTTCCCCGATTCCGGTACATCTATCTAAGATATAATACAAAAATATAGAGAAATTGCGAAGACCAAAGTAAATAAATATTTAATCTGATGTTGACTAAGGAAGGTGGGAGTCTGTTAACACTAAGTATAAGTTATTTACTTAACACTTTACTTAGCTGTAGAATGAGGAGAATAGTCTAATGTAAATTTTTTTAGGAGAAAATTAAGTCTAATTAGAAAATGAAAATTTTTATTAAAAAAGTAGTTAAAAAAGCTAAAGTCAAGGAAATATTTGTAGATACGCCTATCGCTCTCGCCTGCTATATGCAATAAAAATAAAAAAATAAAAAAAAAACAGAAGGGTACTTATAACGACCTATTGAAGTTTATCTATACCAATACATATAAAACTTACCGGTAGTTCGGATTGTGTCCATGTGTCGTGGCTGTCAGGGAAGTAGTACCAATGTACGAGGACACTGTTCCCACGTTTGAACACTGGACGAGCGTATTCCTCTTCCAAAGGATCCACTGCCGGATAGATAATGTGTGTCGCGTCTTCTTCGTCCTCTACAAATATAAAATAATGTTAAGTTTGATTATTTCTACAGCTATCCAAGTTTAAATTTTTTTTTAAAGATTATAAATAATATATAACTATAGGTAGAGTGTATAACAAAGTCGTGTCGTGTGAATAAAGTTTTTTGAAATTTTTCGGGGCAAATTTTGTTGTAAGTAAAAATAAAATACTAATGTGAAAATGTTATAAAATACCTACCACATATTTCGCCTTGGTGGTTGACAATAATATCTTTTACTTTATTCGCAGTGGTTTTATCAACTTCGGGACGAATGAAAATACATGGAGATCGCACAAGCTCAGCCCCCAACAAGGAAGATTCAATTTCCATCATCATTTGCACGTTCAAATCTTTCCGTGACGGATTCTGCAAAGGACGTAAGGAGGATTGGGAAGGGAAGAAATATATTGAGTTAGTATAAAGATTTTATGTAAAAATAATAATATGTGAAAAATTTTCAGCAATTTTTTTAAAAGGTTTACATTTCTATCAAATTTATAAATAGTTCCATATTATATTGAATATTGTTAAAAAATAATTATTATTACAAATTAACTAACCCGAATTAATCAAATAATATGCGACAGAGTCTTAGCCTCCAAAAATAATATAAAAGATAGTTTTCTAAATTAGCAAATGTTGTACAACATAAGACCCTCTTATTTTGATGAAAAAATTCTTGAAAGAACTTAAAATTAAAAAGTGATATTGAAATTTACATGCAACAATGAAAAGTGAGTAAAAAAACCCAATCGAAAAAAATTAGTGACAAACAAAACAAGACAGTTATTGACACACAAGGGAAGAATACATTAAACTTTTACATACAACCCTCTCGTAATTCCCATACACGAAATGGACCATTGCATGAAATGTTGAGGAGTGAAGGAATTTTTAATTACAATATATGAAGTAAAGTAATCGCAGTTTTTTAAAACAAACGTTAGATTTTAAATTAAATCTTAAGTTGATATAATTAAATAACAAAATATAGTCAATAATAGTTCATGATAAATTGTTTGTATGCATAAATTTGTATTATTGGTCGACATAAAAGGTTTTACTAATAATTTTTAAACATAATAAAGTAAAAAAAAAACCAATTTCTTATTTTGCTTACAACTCATAATAAAATAATCTTTTCTTAAAATTTAATTACAATTTATGATTCTGTTCATGTTTATAGATAGATACTGTGAGAAAAATATAAATTTTCTAAATCTTCTTTTAATGTAATAATCACACCAATTGTTAATAAATTATCATACCCATATCGTGCGTTTGGACTAGCAATAACACGCGTTTCGCGATTATGATGTGCAGTCTTAGAAAAAAACCTATTGTACTAGAAAGGCAAAACAAAATAACATCACCTATATCTACGACTACGGATTTTTTATAAATAAAATCGATAGTATCAATTGCGAATAAAAATAATTTCAATTCAATTGTTTTAATGAAATAACTAATAACATTCACTCTAAATCTAATATTTATATCTAATATCTAAGCTTTTGTTGTACTACGTGAAGGAGTTTGTATCGCGAAACGCTTGTCACGGTTGGTATGTTATGTTTATGCCTCGCGGCATGCGGGGTCTGCGGGGGGCGGTCTGCGGGGGGGGCGGTGAGCGAGGCAGTGCGGGTGCATACCTTACCGACCTGGAAGTCGAACTTGCGCCACCGCTGCTCCGACTTGAAACGGAACATGGTGGCGAGCACCGTGCACAAAGAACCGCCCGGTTTCATGTCCATGAACACTTTCATCTGTTGATAAATTTTATTTATTAAAAATATTGCTAAATTACGTTCTCCCTTACCCTCAATTTTATATGATAATGTTTGCTTGGAGGTTAGTGAGAGTGTTAAGAATCTGGGAATTAGGATGGACGGTGCTTTTTGCTGGTCGCCTCACGTATCGGAGCTTAGTCGGAAGGTCTTTTGTTCCATAGGTAGATTGAGACGGTGGAAGAACGTGTTACCGATAAAGACTAAAATCTCTCTGGCCCACGCTCTCCTTCTACACCCGATTTGAACTCGACCCGATGGACACCAGAGCGAAGAAATTAAAATATTAATAAATAAATCATTTCCCTGAATGGGAATCTAACCAACAACCGTCGCGTTTACAGTCACTCGCTTCTACTTCTGCGCCACGATGCCCTCTAAACCATTACTTACTATTAATTGGAAAGATTAGAAATATAAATAGCCTACTAGTTCATACAATACACTATATAACCTACATAGTACTCTACACATATTGCGAAATTAATGGCGCATTGTTAAGATGGGGACCCAAGAACAAAAATGGCGAACCGTCTCAGAGTGAATCAACACATTAATTATAAATATGGATCTCGATGTGATCATAAATTAATACACAGCTTATTTGTTCCTAAAAGAAAATGTTATAACTTTTTGTTGATATAGTTTTCCCAGTTCTATAAATAAAAAAAAGGTTGGTTGAATCTTAAGTAATATTAAATATGTAATATTACATAAAATTTACAAAATACCACTTTAACACTGCGGTGACAACCACAGCCACCACGTGCCTGTAATCTCAGCTTATGTCATCTATAATACACTTAAAAAACCCAGTCACGCACGAGTCGGACTTTCCCACCAGGGGTTCCGTACCAATTTCAGGATTGTACGTCAACGCCAAGTTAAACTTATAGAGGATGACAAACTCATGTTTTTCATACAAAACGAGAGTATATGCCCATGCTTATTTGATTTTGTATGAAATTAATTCAATCTGAATATTATGCAGAACTTAATAAAGGATACAATTAAATCTGAAAAATAAAAATTTACAGAAAACATATTAGAAACTTATATTTGTATTTCATTCAAATAATCAAAACCTATAATACCTAGGGTTTTCCCAAAGCCCTACATTTATGAAATTTGAGTGAGAACTTGCTTTACAAAAAAATATATATAGCACAATAGTTTTGAATTCAAAGAAGGTAATGATTATTAATTTATTAATAATCATTAAATCAGCTTCACGCTAATATAACTTATATTATAAATATTTATTCACGTTTCTATTTCCATTTCTTAGCTCTAGTGTCGAGGCAAAGCGCGGTGTGGAGGTCTGCCACTAAACACGCAATGCCTCCAGAATTCGACAGAAAGTGGGGAACACAGTGTCTTAGCACTAGGTTCCCTCTGCCTACCCTGCTGTGTGCGGGATACAGCGTGACGCTGATAAAATTGTAAGTGTATGTACGATTGCACTTATTAAAATTCCTCAAATCTGTCCGTTAAAATGGCAATGGACGAATCACTTTTTATGCACCTTTACTTCCCGAGATAACAAGGTCGTGGACTGAAAGATCATTGAAGCGAAGATGATCGCCACATTTCCTTCAAATGTCTCCTAGGTGAGACAAATAACGTTATAATAGTATTTTACTATACAAATATTTATTAATTTATGTATTTAATTTTAAAGAGACATATATGTAAAAAATAATATTTATTAAGATATATTTTTTTGTAAATAGAATTGTGTCACATATTACGTAAATAAGTTGGTTGCGTAGGGGTTAACCCATTTCTAAGTTGGACTACAAGGAAACAGTTTACTGAATTACTATTACAAATTACTGTGTTATATCATTTATTGTCAATATTGTCTGTTATTGGATCAACAAAATATTCATAGTTTTTCGTGTGCAAATTTGTGACCGACTGGCAAGCTTGAAACGCCATAACGAAACCAAGCATGTTAACTGAATTGAAATATTACAAATTACAAAAAAATATATGTATATCTAAGATACAAAATTTAACTTAAAACGGTGTCATTTAAACTAAAATAGGAGGTTTTGAGGCTTTTGAATAATTATTAAGTAATAAATTCTTTTAAAGTAAAACATAAGGATGTGATAAAAGCAAACAGCAGTGGGAATTGTGCTGATATGTAAATTTCTGAAAAATTACCATAAAGAAACGTACTTACAAACAAATGAAGCCATATTCTAATGTGCAAACGACGTATATTTTACGGGAATTTTCTATAAAATCCTAATTGACCTATTTATAGTATTCACCCCTGATGAGTGTAAGGAAAACCACCTTACACGATAAACGAAAGCTCCCATTTATAACACGCAATGCCATACTTAAAAGGTCGGTCTCGCTTGATTCTTGTCGTACTTGACTAACTTTATGCGACAGTCTTTATTCGCCAGCCAAACGGCCTGGTCGTACGTTTATTTACAATATAACGTACATACGTGAACGATTCAATTAAAATGCATAAATATCTTATATATTTAACAATATTGGTAGTGGCTGTCACAAATGCAAACAGATCACAAACACCATTAATAAAAAATGTAAGTATTTTTATCATTACAAATAAAATTAGGCGTTGGTTGTTTGTGTTTATAAATCTATGTTAAGGCTATCTGAACTGGACCATAGAATTTATCGCCATTTACACGTGAATTGTAAAATTTTTACTTTTATTAACTGTATATTATTTATTAATACATTTTAGTCATTTGTAATATTCTTCATGTTTTTTTAAATCGTTCTTCGAAATATTTATTTGGATATAATTGGCTAAATTTAATCATAATGATTCAAAATAAGAATAGCCCATAGATTATGGGTAATTAAATTAATAAAAGGACATATTTTTTTAATTTATTACATTTACATGTATTTTGAATTGTGCGAAGGCTGAGAAAAGTAACATATTTAAGCGTTTACACATTGTCTCTTCAAAAAATAATTAAAATATTTTTCTTGAGATAAATATTACAACAGTAGCGGGCCTAATGCCGAGATGCCGCATCAGTGGCGGCTTAGCTTTATTACCCCTATTTACAAGGGAAGGGGCAGTGTTCAAGATTGTGGTAGTTATAGGGGCATTAAGCTTATGAGTCATACCATGAAGCTCTTCGAGCGCATGATCGACTTCAGGCTCCGCCGAGAGTGTACTGTCTCTGAGTCTCAATATGGATTTCAGCCAGGATCGGGCACCATGGACGCCATTTTCGCCCTCAGAACTTTGATGGAGGCATACAGGGAAAAAAGGAGAGCTCTGCACGTGGCCTTTTTAGATCTGCAGAAGGCCTTTGACTGTGTGCCTCGTCAGTGTATCTGGTGGGCATTGCGATCCAAAGGGATCCCTGAGGCCTATATTGAGATTATCAGGGACATGTACCACGATTCCGTTTCTAAGGTTAGGACTGCTGTTGGCGACACTAGACCCTTCCTGATTACAGTGGGGGTTCACCAGGGCTCGGCTCTTAGTCCTTTCTTATTTAATGTAGTGCTCCATACTGTCTTGGCTCACATCCAGGACCAGACTCCATGGCTGATAATGTATGCCGACGACATAGCACTCATTGACGAGACCCGACTGACGCTGGAGCGTAAAGTGAACGTCTGGAAGGGTACGTTTTAGAACGGCGGTCTTAAACTAAATGTGTCGAAGACAGAGTACATGGGCTGCGGGAGCCCGGACTCGAGCACCATCCTTATAGGTCCTGAGCCAGCCGTTACGTCAGAAAAGTTCAGGTACCTTGGATCCGTTATGCACGAGTCTGGAGGCATCCATCACGATGTCCATGGTCGGATAACCGCTGCCTGGGCCAAATGGCGGGAGGTCACTGGTGTGGTCTGTGAGATGGTTTGGCCACGTTACGCGCCGGCCTAAGAACTATGTCGGACGCAAGTGCCTTGCTATACCCGGTCCTGGGGCGCGACCTCCCGGACGCCCAAGGAAGCGCTGGTTGGATGTCGTGATGCAGGGCATGAGAACCAATGGTCTAACCACCGAGGACGCAAAAGATCGTGCAAAGTAGAGTAGGTTGAGTAGGAAGGCAGACCCTGGTAATAGCCGGCATTAATGCCAGGAAGAAGAAGAATAGCGGGCCTAATGTCAAATTCATACACAATTATTAAAAACAAATGAAACGGCTTTTATAATCAATTCTTCTTTTATAACCAGTTCATCCAATTCCACAGGTATATCGTGGCGGAGAACATTTCGAAGGACCACATTTCGCAAAAGACGAGAGTGCATTGTATTGGGTGGACATTTCACAGCAGAATGTTTTAAGGCTCGATATTGACACAGGCAATGTAACCAGTAGGCACATAGGTATAAAAATAACTATGAAATATTATTAGGTATAATATTTACATGAAAAAGGTTTTCTTCAAGCTGTATCTCGCGTATAGCAGGCGAGGCAAAGGGAGGCTAGTCTTAAGACACTTCGCTCCCTGCTTTCCGCCGAATTCTAGATACATTGTGTGTTAAGTGTCCTCTAGAGTGATTTAACACTGCGCTTTGCTTCGACGCAGAGCGAAGAAAATGATAATATTTCGTGTTTCATTTCATCGAGTGGGACTCGAACCCACAACCTGTCACGTTTACAGTCACACGCTTGCCCTCTTCTGCACGACTGGTTTAAAAAAGTAAATCCTATGAATGACATATATAATATAATATTATTACAGGATATGGTCCAGTCAGTTTGGTTGTAAGGGTAAAAGATTATCCGAAGTTAATATTAGTGACTGTGAGATCGGAATTATATCTATTGTCGTGGGATGCACCTGAAGACGAGAGCGCCTTAAAATTTTTGAGCTCTGTAGACATGGGTTTACCTGACAATAGGTGTAACGATGGCAAAGTGGATGCTAAAGGGCGGCTTTGGTTCGGTTAGTACTTTATATAGAAAAAACGAATAAAATAAAGAATTTAGGCACTTTGTTTTTATAAAACAATGTTATATTAAAACAAATTACAGGAACAATGGGAAAAGAGGTTGGGGACGTTATTGATAAAGATCAAGGAACTCTTTATATGGTTAATGAAAATAACTATAAGAATCCAGAGATAAAAGTTCGTCCCGTTTCTATATCTAACGGCATCGCCTGGACATCCGACAACAAATTCATGTTCTATATCGACACTTCAACAAGAAATATAGATGTGTTCGATTTTGATTTAGACTGTGGCTGTATCAGTAAGTATAATGTTTCAATTTAAAATTTGGAAAAATTCCTTCTAGGAATAGGGATTGAGTCTACTGTTAAAATAAGCTGTTCTGCTCCCCACATCTATGAATTGTTTATACATATTATATTAAAATTCAATTTATATTCTTTATACAAATAGACTTTTGTAAGCGCTTTTGGTGTGGTAAAGGTACTACAGCCTAAGTATTCTACATACTTACCTAATAATTATTGTATTATTTCAGAAAACCGAAGAACAATATTTAGCTTTCAATCCAACAATGTTACTGGTTATCCTGATGGTATGACGATAGACAGGGATGGTAATCTATGGGTTGCATGCTTTGGAGGCGGTAAGGTAAAAATAAAAAAATATACTATTGACAATTTTAAAACATATAAAATAAAAAATATAGACTAATATTTTTTTGCCTGTTTTAATGGTTATTTTTTTAACTTTATTTTACACAAAGATAATCAACTAAATTTAAAAATTATAGGTGATTAAAATTGATTCACGAGCTGGAAAACTGATGGAACAACATAGAATACCAGCCAGTCAAGTTACTTCAGTAATGTGGGGAGGATATGAGTATGCCACACTTTACGTCACAACAAGTAGTAGAGGGCTCAACCAAGTACAAAAGAGCAAAGAACCAGAGGCTGGATCTTTATTTGCAATTGACTACACAGGGTCTTCAGGATACCCTGAAAATCAATTTTTATTTGCCAACGCTGACAAGTACATACTTTAAAATAACTGTACTGTTTGAGAAAGAAGAATTTATTGAGATGACTACAACTTCTAAGTACTATTTATAACATGGATTTATGTTCTTACAGTGTTTTAATAAAATTAACTAATACAAATTATAGTTAATTTGATTAAAAGATTAATCATTATTATTACCATTAGTAGATCTATTTTTCAAATGTCAACAAATTGGCCTAAACAAAAACTTTAAATAAAAGACATGGAATGATGACAATATTCTAAGAAAAAAGGTATGTCATTCTTGAAGGTCTATAAAAAATTGAATTAATAATGATTTGCAATGGAATAGGCCAAATTTATAGTAGTTGAGAACCAATTATTTAAAAATTCTGTATGAGTATCAGATTATATTACAAGATTTGTATTCATTTAAATAGTTTAAACTAAAATATAAGCTTAACTAAAATACTAATTTTAATGCTGTAGCAAATGGGACAATGGAATTATTATTTGTTTTGAATTATAAATGTACTTTAATGTTCCTACGAACTTTCCTAGTGCCTAATTGTGTAAGCATAATTCAAATTTTGTTGTAAAATCATAAAAGCAAAGGGACATTACACCCTAAAGCAATCTGCTTACTTTAATAAAAACATAATATTTTGTTAAGATGAGGCTATTTTTTTTTATCGAAAAATGGTTTAGAAATAATAAAATTGTATTTATGTTAATTGTTGATTAATAAATATAAGTGTAAATATATAAATGATATATTTATTTAGTATGAATTTTAAATTGGGAAACTCTTTATCACAATAATAATTAGATAAATCTTATTTAAGTAATGTTTGATATAACTATAAAAAGTATCTATAAATTGCAAAACATTATAAATACAGAATAAAGAATACAATAGGAAATATATTCCTATCAAAAACAAATCTTTAGAGTTGATAGGAATATACACATGATGTGTTTTGTCCAGTGTGAACTAGACATATTTAGTGTGCATTTTTAATTTACAATGCAATATAAAATTGAGGCTGTAGTGGCATTTCTGCACAGCATCTGACTATAAACACAATTATTAGGATGGTAGAGTTTATTAATAAATTTTAAATACTTGTGGGCTACTCCCACTGATTCTAATTTATTTATTTAATATTTAATAATATATTTACAGGTCACATATTTATTTATTAATTTAAAATCACTTTATTATATTAATATCAATTATTTCTAAAACAAAATTATTTATTTTCCTATACAAAACACAACTGTCATATTATTTAAAATCTTAATTTTTACTATAACATCGTCATGTAGCCAACAGGTGATTGTTAGCGTTGGATCGTCGCTAGATGCAAATCACCAGCCAGTGAGTCGCAAACGTCCAACTAACACAGATCCCTTGTCGCTCGCTATTCTATCGGCCATTTAAATAATTATTGCTATTGTCAACATTCTCGTATTATATTCGCTATTCACTCTTACTCCTTCTTTATACTTTATATGTGTGGACTATTTGTGTGGACTATTGTTGTATGTGCAATAAATATTTTGTGTAGTAACTATTTATTTTTACTAATCACAGCACAAACCACCAAATACTTATTTACTTTTAAGTAATCACCTTTAGGGATTAACCATCCCTACATATAAGCAAACATGTCAAACATGGAAAAACATATATACTACACACTTATGTTTATAATTAAATTCAATTATAATATAAAGGGATTCGAACCCATTTGAACCACTTAGCATATGTTTAATGTATGTGAACCTTTAATGCTACATTAAAATTCTCCTATATTTCTAAAAAGGCATAGATTACTAAATATCAACATTCTCAGGGATTTTATACTGTTTATTTATCATTAGTTTCTCAGTGCATGTTATGCAAAAATATAATGGTATTTTTTTCTATTTTGTACTTACTGGAAGCCTCATAAATGGTGGGTCTGTAGCATTTTTTCCTAATTTGTTTTCTTGATATTGTATAAGCTGGATGACAAGTTGAGCCAAACCTTCTTTGGTTGGAGGATCCGTTTGAACATGCTGAAATAATAAATGCAAACATTTTCTTATATTTTCTTTTCTTAATTGCAGTTAATTATCTATATGTTATGTACAGTTTATATTATGACTAATCTAGCAATCTTTATAAAAAATATCTCATTCATTGTTGAAATTTATGGTAAAATATATAACAATTTCGTATTCTTATTAAGTATTTTTACTGTATTTTTACCTTTTTACAGTTTTTCTGTAACCAAACACGGATTTGATCAAATTGTGCCAAACATTCCGGTGATTGGAAGAACTCGACATTTGGACCTCCGTCCTTCTTGGGACTCAGAGAAGTCATTATGAACAGTTTATAATTTTTTCACAAGAACTAATCTATAAATATCCAGGTATACTTATCACTTAAAAGTAAATTCTAACTCAAATAATTTTAAGTAACCCACGAAATACAAAGCGACGCTTCAATTCAACACATCGACTTTGTTTGACATTAATCAATGTAGCCAGCTATCAAAATAAAAATAACAAGTTAACACTATTACTATTATCTATATATACTTGTCCTCACTGACTGAGGTAAGACGCGCGCACAGCCGTAGCCGCTGATGGTAGAAACGTGAAATTTGGGCAGATGTTTACTTTCGTAATCTGGACATCCACTAAGAAGGGATTTTGAAAAATGTTGACTCTAAAGGGGTAAAATAGGGATTGAAAGTTTGTATGGAAAAAAAAATTAAATCGGCACCGATTTTTATAAAATTTTGAAATTTAGGTTTTTAAAAGTATTAAATTGAACATATGTTTCATGGTTTTCTAGAATTCTTCCCCTAAGGGTGCAAAAAAGGGGTTGAAAGTTCTTCTTCTTCTTCTAAACGCCACTTTAAAACGCCATCGATTATTATAAAATTTGAAATTTAACCTCTTTAAAAATATTTCATTGAATACATGTTTCGTGGTTTATTAGAATTCACCCCTAAATAAGCAAGCGAAGCTGCGCGCGTCCGCTAGTTTGATATATTTAAGTCTTTAGCATTTTAAAAAATATAAGTTTAAAACATAAAAAATAATGCAGTCACAAATTATTACTTTTTTTAGCTTCACGCTATACTCTGCACATGGTTATGTATTATGTAGGTAGAGGGAACCTGGGAGCTCTGTGTTAGACACTTCTTCAATTCTCGAGGCATCATGTTGAGTGGCGGAACTCAACAACTTTCAGGAAGGCAACGACAAACTACTGGAGGTCCAAGTCCAACTCGATAAAGCCGAAGCGGCTATATACGAAAACGGCACTTCCCAAGTCAAAAGATGGAAAATGTTGGTCCAATGTGTGGACTACACGCAGAAGGAAACAAGTCTCCTGGTGGACCAAGGGTACTACTCAGGGGAGCGGCACGTTTCGTTTGCCTGTGGATGTTGTTTTTCCCTAATAATCCTAATAATACCGATGCAGACCGACTTCATGGCAGAGGTGAAAAGTCATCATCTTTCGACGCAAAAAGCAATCATTGCGGCGGGTAGGCGAGTTCTTGGCCTTTCTAGGGGAGGAAGTGTCATCGACAAGGAGACATGGTGGTGGAATGCAGGAGGTGACTCGTGAAAAGAAGGCTGCCTTTAAGAAGTGGCAGGAATCCAACTCTCCTGAAGACAGACTGGAGTACACAGTAGCTAAACGTGTCAGTAAAAGAGCTGTAGCCAGAGCCCGCAGTAAGGATTTGTCACTATTGTATGACAGCCTTGAAACTGTGGAGGGGCAGAAGCTCATTTACAAACTGGCACGTTCCCGGGATAAAGCGACGCAAGATATCGCAAAATGTCTTTGTGTCAGAGATTCACATGGCACGCTGCTCTGTAATCATGACTCTCTGAAGGAGAGGTGGAGAAGCTACTTCCAGAAGTTGCTGAATACTCAGCACCCATGTAGTCTTCATCACGACCCACCGCCTAACCTCGGGCTTATTGCCCCAATAACCCTTGACGAAACACGTATTTGCCTTCGACTCATGAAGAACGGAAAAGCGGTGGGACCTGACGACATTCCGATCGAAGCGTGGAAATCCTTGAGCTCTCTTGGTGTGCTCATGCTTACTGACCTTTTTAACCATATCTTGAACACTGGTAAGATGCCGCATCAGTGGCGGCTTAGCTTTATTACCCCTATTTACAAGGGAAGGGGCAGTGTTCAAGATTGTGGTAGTTATAGGGGCATTAAGCTTATGAGTCATACCATGAAGCTCTTCGAGCGCATGATCGACTTCAGGCTCCGCCGAGAGTGTACTGTCTCTGAGTCTCAATATGGATTTCAGCCAGGATCGGGCACCATGGACGCCATTTTCGCCCTCAGAACTTTGATGGAGGCATACAGGGAAAAAAGGAGAGCTCTGCACGTGGCCTTTTTAGATCTGCAGAAGGCCTTTGACTGTGTGCCTCGTCAGTGTATCTGGTGGGCATTGCGATCCAAAGGGATCCCTGAGGCCTATATTGAGATTATCAGAGGCATGTACCACGATTCCGCTTCTATGGTTAGGACTGCTGTTGGCGACACTAGACCCTTCCCGATTACAGTGGGGGTTCACCAGGGCTCGGCTCTTAGTCCGTTCTTGTTCAATGTAGTGCTCGATACTGTCTCGGCTCACATCCAGGACCAGCCTCCATGGCTGATGATGTATGCCGACGACATAGCACTCATTGCCGAGAACCGACTGACGCTGGAGCGTAAAGTGAACCTCTGGAAGGGTACGCTTGAGAACGGCGGCCTTAAACTAAATGTGTCGAAGACAGAGTACATGGCCTGCGGGAACCGGGACTCGAGCACCATCCTTATAGGTCCTGAACCAGCCGTTAAGTCGGAGAAGTTCAGGTACCTTGGATCCGTTATGCACGAGTCTGGAGGCATCGACCACGATGTCCATGGCCGGATAAGCGCTGCCTGGGCCAAATGGCGGGAGGTCACTGGTGTGGTCTGCGACCGCAGAATACCGCCCAAGCTCAAGGGGCTGATATACAAGAGCATCGTCCGACCGGTTCTTTTATACGGCAGCGAATGTTGGCCAGCACTATCTCGGCACACTCAGGAGCTTCACGTCACGGAAATGAAGATGCTGAGGTGGATGTGCGGCGTAACGCGGTCTGACCACATACGCAACACATTCATTCGAGGTAGTTTTGGGGTCCGTGACGTAGCGGATAAGCTCCGAGAGCGTCGCTTGAGATGGTTTGGCCACGTTAGGCGCTGGCCTAAGGACTATGTCGGACGCAAGTGCCTTGCTATACCAGTTCGTGGGGCGCGACCACCCGGACGCCCAAGGAAGCGCTGGTTGGATGTCGTGATGCAGGACATGAGAGCCAATGGTCTAACCACCGAGGACGCAAAAGATCGTGCAAAGTGGAGTAGGTTAAGTAGGAAGGCAGACCCTGGTAATAGCCGGGATTAATGCCAGGAAGAAGAAGAAGAAGAAGTTGTTTTTCCTAATAAAAAACCCTGCGCCACGACAGCCTCAATTATTTTGAATTTCATTTATTTTTCAATGATTATCGACCGTCTTTTATTTTACTTATAATGACGCAAACAAATATGTGAGTATAAGGTAATATATAAATAATTAAAATAACAATAGTTATTAATGTATTTGCCTTTTTATTTGTACAATTAAGCAAATATGCACCTACTATAGTAGTGTAGAGTAAGCAGAGGGACCCAATCTATTAAGACACTCTGTTCTTCTTTCCACGTGATATGCGCGGTGGTTTTTTTTTATGGAAAAAGGACAAGGCAAACGAGCGCTCGGGTCACCTGATGGTGATCACCGCCGCCCACGACCCCATGCAACACCAGAGGAGCTACAGGTGCGTTGCCGGCCGTCGAGGTGGTTTGTTTGTCCACCAGTGCATAGTTCCTTCGAAAGGGGATCGACCATCATTTTGTTAACAATCAGATGTAGTCACACTGTTCCACAGCGCAACGGTCAAAAGTACCCATGAGATTTAATTTATTATGAAGTCATGAGTATTTTGGTAGGAGTGTAATAAAAGAATGAAAACTTTGTAATAATTTACTGAACAACTACATATCTATAACATTTGTAATTTAGTTTAATAGGTAAAAGCTTTATTGACATTGTAATATTATCATGATTCAATTTCATAGTCCTCAGCAATAAATACAACATAATTTTGTTATTAAAAAAAATATAGTATGAATACTAACACTTTGAGTATTAAGATTTAGAACAAATTATGAACAAATAAAGCAAAAGTCGATACATTTAAAATACTGTTATAAAAGTTTGTGTAATAATAAAATAAACATTCCGAAATTAGATTTTAGAAGCTAAGCACAATTATTGACAAAAACATACACACAGATTATATATATATTGTAACCAGTTTTAACGTCATAAAATTCTTTGATATTATATATACTTACATAATTTGCAAGTTAAAGAATGTATAATATACTGAAATCATGCACTTCCTTTTTGTTTTATAAAATTATAATATTAGCTCTTTCGAAAATTTTAGTATTTCATTGTTTACATCGTACATTTATTGACGACATTGGAAGGATATAGCTCTAATCGACTTTAACTTCAATTGACACCAATTATTCTAGTGAGAGCTAGAATAGGCATACACAACACTTACAATACTTACAACAATTACACTCAATATTATTTATTATTGTCATATCGGTAATTGAACACTTAATCCGAAAGTTAACACACAGATAATTATCAAAAAACATATAGTGACGTAATCACATATCATAACATATGAAATGGATATTTTTTAGATATTCACAAATATTTTATTTGCCTATTTTTCTTATTAAAAGCCAAATTATATTGAATAATAATTATTATTTAATTGAATTATGAAGAAATTTTCTTATAATATAAAAACACCGTCACTAAACATAGATTTCACAAAACGTTATATAGAAGTGGAGACAGATTATAATAGCATAGATTTTAATCGCAAATCCATTATATTATTAATAAACTACTTTTCCATGAGTGAAAACTCATTTATTAACAATTATTCATTGAAATAAAAACGACTCAAAATTGTAAGAAGTATGAAACACTCTCAAAGTACCAAAATTTCTAAACGTTCATTAAAAATATGCAAAGTATAATTTGGTCATGGCAGTTTAATTTGATTACATCGCAAGACTTTTAGCTAGCATAGTCAAAAAAAATTAAATGCATATATGAAAATCTAGCTGGAAACGAAATATTTGTGTAACAGTAGACTTGAATATAACTCAACAATATTAATATTACAGCTATAAAGTGGTAACAAATATTACACGAAATTACTCGAATGTATCATATTACATTATTTTTATATAAATACATATTATATTGTCATTTTTATAGATTAGTAAAGGAAGCGAAAAGTAATAATAAATATTAAATTTTGTATCAAAACTATTTATATAAACCCAATAGTGATACATTAACGTAATCTCAATTTAAATAAAATATAATATCACTTCGAAACCTTTATAATATACTCTTATAGCGTATAAAAATAAATAAAGCTAGAAATATAACAAGCCTATACAAAATTTTATCTAATGATGGACACAAACAGTATTTTATACCATTCCAATAATTTAGTTACGACAAATATCTTATTATTAAATAACACATACATATAATATTACGTAAATATTTAGTACAAACAAAAATATTATAATTTCATATAAATAAATAATGAAAATATAAAAAATTAATAAATATATAGCTTTATTCATGTTTTTTTAATAAAACAATCTTATAATGTCTTACTTAATAATAATGTAAAAACGAAGACAAACAAAAACAAATTGATATGTCAAAGTAAATAATTTTTAAGAAACAGAGTTCTTAACTAACATGAAATGTTAATGAACTGTAATATTTTTAATTTTAATAAACATTTATTCAATTAACTGAATTATTGGCAATATACTACCGTATTTTCTGGTCATAGGAAATACGAATTGACATTGTTGACATATTGCCTCCTTTATAAATTTACTGTCCCGTTAACGACAAATATCTATAACGCCATATAATGGCGTAATTTAGTGTCGTTATATTGGAGTTTATACTCCATATTGATATATTCGGTAATGAGGGTGAAACACAGAAACCAATATTTTATAATAACAATTGATGTATATCTTATTAATTTATTGATTTTTGAGAAGTTGTTTTATAAACTAAAAAAAAAAAAGTATTGACCACAATTTATTTAGTCTTTTACTACTGAGCTTAATGTCATTTTGAGGTATGTGCGTCTTTTATTGTTTTACATATATAAATGATAAATAAGTAAATAAATAAAATTATATTTAAATTTTACTATTTCTTGACGGCATATGATTTTATCATTTGGTATATTTATTTAATTCCTAGATAATTTTCAGCGAGGCCTATATAGTAAATACTTTGAGCAATGCCGAAAAGCGGCGCGATAACCATCATACGGCAAGCACCTCCTTTGAAGAATGCTGTTATGCCTTCTTTACTCAACGTTTTCCTGAAAATAGATTAAGAGCAGTTTAAGACCCGTCCATAAATTAAGTCACACGAATTTCACGATTTTGGACCCCTCCTCTGTTTTTGGTACGAATTCGAGTCTCGCTAAGTTCAAACATTTACAAGTTTTCTAATATATCTTTCTAATACTTTAGTCTCACAAGTGTGCGGCTGTAAGCGCGACAAGTAGGGTTCGATTGCCACTCGAGGTAATTGAAAAAAAAATCAGCTTCACGTTGTATCCCACACAAAGCAGAGTAGGCAGAGGGATCCTAGTGTTCACACTCCGTTATCCATTTTAACTCAACTTGACACCGCGCTTTGCCTTGACACCAGAGCAGATTTAGAGACGAATATTTATTTAAATTTATAAAATTTTAAATTTTTATTAATAAATTTAAATAAATATTCATTTTTCCCAAGTGGGGATCGAGCCCACAACCAATCGCCTTTACAGTCACACTTTTGTGCCCCTGCTCCCAATAGCAACCGCACTATAATATTGTACAACTCACGTGACACAATCAAATATTGAGGAGTACTGTCTCTCCGTGCTGCCCTTGGTGATGGTCTGCATGCGAGTCTTGACCACGTCGAGGGGGTTGACCACGAGGGCGGCGGACGAGCCCGCCGCGCACCCCGAAATGAACGACCACCTGATTGTTGTAACATCCATATGTATATTATAAATTTAAAAGTAAATCTGTCTGTCTGTCTGTGACGCAATCAGAGCCAAACCACTAGTCCGATTGTGATTAAATTTCATAATGTAGGGTTTAGGGATGGTTATAGGATTTTTTTTTCATATTTGTAATATTATAGATATATAGTAATATATTAAAATACTTTTCAATTTGACATTAAATTTATTCTGCTCTTAATGTTAATTATAAACGTCGCTAAGCAACAAGGAATTGTGTTGGTTGGTTTGGAATTTTAATAAAATATTAAAAAAATAATATTTATAAAATATTCTCAAGCTCGTGAGAAACGTCTGTAATGACAACATACATTTCTTAATTTTCTTAAATTTGCAAGAAAATAAATTAAAAAAAATCAAATGGAAACAAAAACGGCATAACTAAATCCATAGTGTAAAACATCGTAGGAAATTCCTTCCACGTGCCATGCGGCAGTGGTATGGCCTTCCTGTGGCAATGTCTCCAAGTTGTATCGAACTTCGGCTACCTTCAAAAAGCGAGTCTATCTCCTCCTCAAGCATCAGCAACGCAGCTGATGCTGATGAACTCCTCGGTGTTGCACGGGGTAGTGGGCGCGGTGATCACTTACCATAAGGTGAAACGTACGCGAGTTTGTCTTTGTGTTTTTACCATAAAAAGAATCAGTTTCACGCACACAGCAGGGTATACTAGTGTTAGGACACGCCTTTTCCCACTTTCCGCCGAAATCTGGAGGAACAACGTGTTAAGTAACTATAAAGTAGGTACTAAAGTATTAAAGAAAAATAAAAAAACCACATGTTACCAGAACGGTGGTGGATCACCAGGTTTATCCCTTGGCCCCAAATCATTCAATGTGGCGAACAACGGGAAGTAAACAATACTAAAGGAGACATCTCGCGCCGCGGTCGAAGTAACGCCCTGGTAAAGGCCGAATATTCCGCGCTCTTTGAGCAAATTGCGAGTTAGTTGCATTGCTGTTATACGCTCGAACTTTTTTCCCTCTGTAATGACGTAATGAAATTTAATTTAAAGGCACACAGGAGGGTAGGCAGAGGAAACCTGAGAACCCAGTGCCAAAACACTCCGTTTATCATTTCCCGAATTCTTAAAGCATTGCAAAATATAAAAATCACTAATGTTTTTATTTAACTAATGAAACCTATTAATAATATTAGATTAAAAAACACACGTACCCCCCTTTAAACAGTATTCGACTATATAATTAACTGATAAAAATAAAAATAGATATTTAATTAAATATTAGAATCAATCAATTCTTAAGTAAACAATCCACCTAATCGTAATAACACATTTTGACCTAAGTATATTTTTTAATATAAAAATCACAAATATTTAAAAATATGCCGGCTGGATCCCTCTGCCTATCCTGCGTGAAGCTCAAAAAATGTATTGTTATTTGGATACGTATTGACGCATCCAACGAAAAACACCTAAACAAAATATAAGTATTATTATTAATTATTCTCACCAGCTTTGGCTTTAGCTGCGAGTCTGCCCTGGTCTTGCATTTGAATTTTCAACAGCTCCATAGGCGTTGTTATAACAATCTGACAAGCACCTGCCGATGCACCCGCGCACATTTGCCGTACGATAGGTAACGACCTGAAAATTAAATTTGTTTTATATAAAATATCTTCATAAATGTTTAAATAAAATTTCCTTAAGAACAAAGAAGACTATTCTTAAGAAAATAAAATGTAATTAAAATAATAAATTTAATTTCTAGTGCATAATTTTAAATATATTTCGGTAATAAATCCATTTTTATTAAGTATGAAATGTTTACCGCTATCGGATAACTGTTAAAGATTCTATTATAATCCATAATATTGATTTCATCATGTCCATTTTAACTTTGATTGAAGACTTAATATATAAAAATGAACATAATCTTGACGTTTGAAATTTATTGTTATCTACGTAGCCGACATTTTGCCTTGTATGGTTTTTTTTAAGATTATAAGTCGTTTCACCCGCAGTCGCTACTTATACCAAACGAAGATATTGATTGAGAAATTTATATCGAATCATTTGTTATACTTATTTGACTATACTGAATTAAGATATTTATCATAATTATTTCGTAATTTTATTGACGAGCTGTTATCCTTCTATGAAGAAGTAACAGCGCAGCGTTTTTCAACTCCGTATCCGCATATGCTGAATAGGTAGACATAGGGAGACAACGTATTAAGTGGTGGAGCTTAATCCTCAGTTTTTCCTCAGAAAAATAAAAATTAAAAATAATTTATTGCCCCGAATGCGGAACTCTATGCCCCACAATAGCCTCTTGTACTTATATTTTAGCATACGAGTGTATTTCGTATGACAGTGCCCGATCCGATAAGAGCAAATACTTCAACATTAAAGAAGCAAAAAAAATCCTCAATATCGCAGGAAAATTAAAAATATTACAACTAAGCATGTCGGCCATAACTGCCGTAGCGTAATTTAACAATCACCTTAACATCGTGTAAGCAATATGGTAACGGTAATAAAATTATTAAGTATATTAATTTTGAAATGAATAAAAAAACAAGTATTTCTTCAATAGTTATTTCATGTCACTTATATATATATATATATTGAACGTGACGTGAAAGAAGAAGAAGAAACAAGGGCAATGAGGTTAAGTTAAGTTAAATTTAAAAGTAACAAAAACAGTAACTCCATAACCAACTGTTAGTTTTGCTCAATAAAAATAAATAAACAGATGGAACCTAGTATTAAGACACCCTACTCTCAAGTATGCGCCAAATTTTTTGGAGCATTGCGTGTTGAGTGGCGTATCTCGACGCCGGACTTTTGCCTTGGTACCAAAGCGAAGAAATTAATTGATAAATATTAATAATTCATTCTCCTCGAGGAGAGTGAGGATCGAACCCGCAACCGTCACGTTGCAGTCACACCCTTGTGCCACTGCGCCACGGCCAAACTATCTAAAGAAAAATAGACATCAATTTTAATTAAACATAAGGTTATCGTTAAAACATAACATTTAGAGCCAGTTTCACCACTAGCTGATGACTTTATCAGACTTATCTGCCAGACAAGCTATAATCTTTGATTTCACAGATTTTTTATTTTCATCCTCTGTCTGCGAGATAGCATTAATTAATAGATAACTATCTGAAACTTTATTCGGAACCTTACAATAGTATAGTTACCCGTCTGGGAGCGTGAGATGATACCGGAACATGTCGTTGGCGGCCAGCTTGATGGCCTTCTCGGGCGTAATCAATATAATGTTAACAGCGGACCCTCGGTACATACCGAAGTAGCCTTCCGCTCTGTACGTTTGTTTAAAACAATCCAACCTAGAATATTATATATATTTATTTATCTTAATAATTTAATCACCTAGTTTTATTAAATTTATATTAAACAAATTAAAAAAATTCTGTTAAATGGTGGAATAGAATATTGCACTTAAAACAAAGTTTATTTAAAAGTTGTTTTAAGAACTTAAAATTATGCAATGTCTTAGGGTAATATTTTTGCAATAATATCAATATATACCAACAGGTTTAGATTTATGACATTACAGCCAAAACATTGATTAAAACGTGGCATTACTTTCTTCATACCCAAAAAATTTAAAGCCATAGCTGGTGAAAAAGCGACGGTGGTCATGTATCTTTTACAATAAACCATTTAATATAATTTACATAGAATATGTTAATCTCCTTCGAATATTATAAATACTCTTAATAAATTAAAAAATACAATACAATTGCTATGTAGAGTTAACGATTTTTTCTATTAGCATACTGGCCAATGTTAGAAAGGAGTTGAAAGTACATACAATGTATATTAAAATATATCGTAATTGTTTATAACTGTAGTCACATTGTTTTAAGACAAAACGCAATAAAATTGTAATGTATATTGCATACTAAATTCTGTCATAAAAACATACATAATTATAATAGGAGGGTACTAACATGTTTTTGTACTGTTTTTCTCCATTGGGTCCAACAGTCTGATTCTGCAGTCTCGTTTTAACCAAATCAATTGGAAATACTACAGACACGCCAATAATTCCGGCAATACCGCCATTTATAATTTTTGGCAATAAACTGAAAACAAGAAAATATATGAAATCAACCAAATATATAAAAAAACCATTCAAATAGAACAAAGAATAAAAAGCTTTGAACATAAATTGTGTTTTTATTAAAGAATAAAGGAAAGCCTTTACTGCTAATAGTTGGAAAAATAATAAAGAAAATTAGAAAAAACATGGATATAAAAGGAATTTATGATAATTATCAATAATATCACTAGTAGTTAATGCTTTCCTTTCAATCTGTGCTGAAAATTATAATTAAAAAGTAATAAAAAGCAAAAGCTATTAGGAATTTTAATTGTATGTACAATGAAACATTTGATCTTTGGGAGAATTTGTATTTTAAAAATGTCATATATTACATGGTTTGCAAACAAGCACACAGAAAAAAACAATATTAAATATAATATTAGGTGAAAATGGACTTTGTGGCTTCACAATTAGGTTTCATTTATGTTAATTTAGAATGACCTTACTTTAATTTGCTACAAGCGACTTGTTCATTATAATATTGAATGGAAATGTACTATTGGATTCCATAACTTGTATAATTACTTTTATAATTCAAATTCACTAGTTTCTTGTTGCTATCTTATTTACTAGAAGAAATCATTGATAAATTGATATAAACATCTTGACTGTTTAGATATTACAGAAGCAATAATTGTCAAGAAAAGTATGCTGAATATAATTATGGCTAGGCTGTAAGTATTTGTTGTATATAATAAACAATAAATGTATTACATTACAGCTAACATTCATAATTTTACAATATTATGGTAATATAGATTGAGAAGACATTTTAGTAAGAAAAATAATCTTATACACAACCATGAAATTATTATTTTTAATGACAATGTTTATAAATAAAAAAATAATTCATGCTATATATTTTAGTGGTACCTTATTTCAATGTTGATAGATTTACTCTCTTAAATTTAATATATTCATAAGACATTGAGGAAATTTATACCAGTAAATAATAAAACTTACACAGGTAATGGGTGTTTTGGTTGTCCAATTTATTTTTTTATAATATTCATGATAATGTGTAATGTTATGATATGATATTTACATGCTTTATAAAATTGTATACTTCTATAAAATATAAATATTTATATACTTCTATAAAAAAAATTGCTTTTCTAAATAAATACATATGTGATACATAAAGTGCTAAACATTACAAAATAATTTGTTAATCAGTTAACATAACACACAGTTATGTAGTGAGTAATGTAGAATTTTTTGAATTAACCAAGTAAGCATGGATTGTAAACAGTTTCTCTTTATTTATATGTTAGACTTTGAATAAAAAATACTTACTTAAATTGTGCAGGTGGTGGCTGGTTTGCTTTAGAACCACTCATTTTAATTTTTTTTTACCTGATAGTAAGAAATAAAATAATGATGAATAAATTTAATAAAAAAAGACAAAATTCATAGGATTACTTCTAAAAGGTCAAGTAAATAAATCTACTTTTGCACCTTTTTATTTAAACTGTGTGAAAGTTTGAAATGGAGTAGATATTTTATGCAATTGAAATTTTTTATTGATTTCGCGTTCTTCTTTTTAAAAAAATAGTTCAGTGTCGCACAAGGCGTAGTTTATTTTACTTGTACAAATAGAAAAATTTAAATATTGAAAATAAATAGAAATCACTAAAATAAAAAATACTTACTTCAAAAAATAATAAAAAGAATCGTTTATCCAGTTTACGTAACCAAGACAAAAAATAAAATGTACTTACCTATGCCCTATTATTTTACGTACAATTTCAATATCAATAATTTCTTACATTAGAAAATTTTCATGGCGAATTTTGATTAAAAATTCTAAATATTGAACAACCTCAATCGATCGCACCGCAACCGGAAGAGGTTTTGCTACAATTCCAATTGACAAATAAATGTCAATGTGAAAAAGTATTGCCAGGTTAATTTAGACATCAATTATGAATATTGCATTGGTTTTGTTTAAACTATTCTAACATTATTTAAATATCTCACAAAATGAAAATAAATACATTATTAATTCTCAATAAATATTTGGATACAACATTATTGTTTACATTTTTATTTTAAATATTGGTATAACTTATTAACTTATTTATGGCAATAAATATAAGATATTAATTTTTAAATACAATTAGCATAGTATAAGCAATAAACATAAATATTAAACATACATTTTAATTTCAGGTGCCACTTGTGGCGAATGAACACAATTATGTAATTGTAAACGCGACAGGTTGTGGGTTCGATTGCCACTCGAAGAAATGAAATATTTAATATTTTCATCTTCAGTAGTTATTCCATTATATATTGCTGCTTCCTATCCCTTATATATTGCGCACCTAACTATATAATACCTATATCTTATATGTATTATATAGTTAGGTGCTAAGAAGAATACTAGGCGTATTACCACTACGTCTACAGGTACCTACTAGTATGGTTCATCAAAGAGATGGGATGGGAATATGTGATGACTTGGTCAACGGGAAAGTTGAACAGATGAAGAAAAAAATTATATAAGAGTTTCTTTTCTGGAGGTATAAAACCAGAATTTTTTTTAAGTACATTTCTTAGTTTCCAACAGAACGGGGACAGATTCACGAGCTTAGTTGGAATTCACCTAGGTAATCTTATCTAACGAAAATAAACATCTTTGAGATTATTGAAAAATTTCTTTGAACACAATGAAAATCTAAGTGAATAATCTTACCGCACAGTTGTATTTTTTATACAATATAAGATAAGATATCTTCTTTAACGTAACACAGAAATATTATGAAACTGTATCACTATATTTATCCTAATTATTTATAGGTTTATTTAGTAATAAAGAAGTAATTTCGACTTATAAATTTTATACATAATTGAGATAATAACATTATATAACAAAACATTTACAGGAAGTCTGTCATTACTTGAATTATATATTTTTTAAAAATAAGTTGATTTTAAATTCTTGATACAAGAAAAGTAAAAGTAATTTCAGATCTAGACTTATGATTGCTAACAGAAATTACGATACCCTAGCTCAATTAAGATCCATCTCTCATATGGACCCTTTCTTTAAAGAGACAGCTTCCGCTGTCAATAGTATAAAATGCTGGCCCAGCATTTTTCAAATATCATAAGCTTCTGTAGTACCACTGTACCAACTGTCTATCAAAATCTAGCAATGTCTTCCAAAATCTTGGTTTGTAAAAATATTTCTTATTTTTGGTATATAGTGAACTAATAATGGTGCTTAATTGTATTTATTATTCACACCCCAACCCTTTTTCATCCCCTCAACTTTCTGTCTAAGATTGCCTGAAAGAGATCACTGTTTTAGCGATAAGCTCATCTTTTCTACATTATTTTTGTTTTATTTTATTTTATTTTTGGGGATGTAATTTATAATATTATGACTATTATTAATGGTTGTTTTACTCGCGTTTTAGATGTTATTCATAACAGTACTTGTTGTATGCAATGCTGACAAACATGATAAAAGGAGTGCATCTGGATGGAATGGCTTTATACCGGGATTGGTTCAAGTTTCCGCAGTTACAACAGGCAGCGCTGGTATTTTATTTAATTATTTTATTTTTGTCTGGGGTAGGCAGAGGAAAACTAGTATTTAAGACACTGCGTTTCTCACTCTTCGCAGAGTTTCCGAAACACTGCGTCTTGAGTAACCAAAATGAATCAAATCAAAATATTAGTAAATAATAATTCATTCCCCCGATTGGGAATCAAACTCACAACCGTTGCGTTTACAGTCACAGGCTTGTGCTATTGTGACACGGCGGTCTCTATTGATAATTATTATTTTTAATTTAACTAAATATGGTTATGTAATCGAGCGGAATATACATAACTGTGTGCGAACCTGGAAAAACATATTGTATGCAATATGTTATTATACAAAATTATGATATAACGTAGCTAGGTGTCCGTAGGTGCTACCTAGGCTACCCTGGAAATGGAATTGGTTTTAGAATTTCAGGCCTGGGTAGGTCTTAAAGACATTATTTACTAATAATATTATGTAAAGTATTCTATACATATTGATAAACATATGATTAAATTTTATTCAATAAAAATGATCACAGGCTGTAGAACATTTTTGTAATAATATTTGCTTATTTAATCACAGGCTGGTCATCAGACTCTAGTTCAGATGTAGCCGGCGCTATAGCGGCAGCTAAGGCAGCTTCAGCGGCTGTGATGGCGGCACAAAAGGAAGTTGCTGCGACCAAGCATGCGGCTTTGGAACAACAGAGCGCAGCCAGTGCTAAGGAAGCTGAAGCTGCACAAGCTGCTCATAAAAGGTAAATAAGAAAATTTATTTAACTTTATTATCCCCTAGTGGACATCGATCCTACAGCCGACAGACACTGACCTACTATAGTGTATGAATTTAAATATTATATTCTTTTAGTGAGGAAGCGGCAAGAGCAGCTCGTGCTCTAGCCCTGGAGTCGGCGCAAGCGGCGGTGCACGCGCAGGCGCAGCTCGCCGCCGCCAAGGCGCGCGCGGCCGCCGCGCAGAAGATAGCGGCCGCTAGAGAAGCCGCCGCTGCCATGGCAATACAACGAGCTGCGCAAAGTCAAGCTGCTAAATTGCAAAATGCCGGTATGACGAGATTAAATATTTATTCTTCTTAGCTTCACGCTATTTCCCGCATTTATAAGGGTAAGCAGAAGGCCATAAATATGATATTAGTTTTGGTACCGCCCCATTTTCTGAACACTAAGCCGTAGGTGGCCAAACTCAACGTTACTACAAGACTACGACGGAGATTGAACCCACAACCCTCGTGTTTATGAGGGTAAATAATTTATTTCTAAATAATATATTGAAACTGTATTCTTAATAAGTTCTTGTTTAATTTATTTACTTATATATTTATATTCTCAGTTCCAACTTCCATTACCTAATGAGTTAATAACATATAATATTTTTACAGATTTAGAAGCTTTAAAGTTATCAGTAATACAAAGCTCGGGTGCCGCGGGTGCTGCTGGTGCTGCTCAGCATGCAGCCACTGCGGCTGCAGCAGCTCTACGCCCCTCGGGATGGACGCCCACTTGGAAAGCTTGGACTTGGGCGTGATCTTTGCTACGACTAGATAATCTTTTTTACTATGATCGAAATGTGTTATACTTAAAATGTAATAGTTATGTGTAATAAATGTGGTTTGAATATTTTTTTGTTTTAATTTTACATTTATATTTTTTTTTCTTTTAAAAAAATAAATTTAAGAATTTGCTATGTTAATGATTCGGGGATTCTCATGCTTTTTAAGTAACCTTCCTCCAGTACCTTTGATACTGTGTTTTCGATCGGTCTTATGGTTAATATAAAAAAAATAAACTAGATATAATTTCTCATACAAATCGATCGTATATCTGTATATACTGATGAATAAAAATATACTTAACACATTGACATACAAAATTGATCGGCACTAAATACGACTGCGCCGTTGCCTAGGCAACCGGAGATGAGGCTCCATCTGACGGGGCTTTGCAGCCTCCGACTGTTTTTGTTACGTAACAACATTGCTAGCTTTATAAGAGAAGATATTTTTATAAAAATGTGAATAATTGCTTTTTTTAGGACTAAAAGTCGGTAAGTGCAACTGTAATAACTGAATTATGAATGAAAACAAAACGTCCATTGTCAAAAATATATATTATTTTATGAAGTGTATATATTTTTTTAAATATAATTAAGGTAAGAGATTTAAATTTAAAATAAAACATTAAAAAGAGTCTATATACTATAGAATAGAAGAAAAAGGACTATAAGAAATTATTAGATATACTTATGAAAAACTAAATAAATAATGAAACATTTCAGGAATCATGGATTTTTTATATCTATTGCTATTGGCAATATGCTGCAGTCCAGTATTAGCGGATACAGATCGAAGGCGGGTTGCTAATCCTACATATTACAACGTCGGTGGAGTCCTCTCTAGTAATGAATCTATTGCGTTTTTCAAAGACACCATTTCGGTAAATATATTAACTAAAGATATATATATATAATCCAAATATATAAAAATATTCTTATCTAATAGTTTGAGACGTATGTTTATTTTATATGTATCGATTACAGAAGCTTAATTTTAAAGATACTTACGTGCCCCGCGGTGTCACCTATCACGATTATTCCATTTTGATGGATCCAAATCCCATAAAAACTGCTCTCAACGTGTGTAAAGATCTTATAGCCCATCGGGTAAGTTATTAAGTTATAGCTATAGTTGAAATGAAGATGGTATAACATTAAACTATTTTTTTTTTGCTTGTTTAAATAATTTACTATGTTATAAAGGGGCGGGAAGTGACTGTTGTAGGTGCGATCCCAGACAAAAGGTGGGCGTTGAGTTTTACTATTCAGAACGCCATACTTCGAAAAATTCGACAGAAAGTAGAAAACTGAGTGTCTTAAAATTAAGTTCCCTCTGCCTACCCTACTTGAGGGAGATACAGTGTGAAGCTAATTGTGATATTTTTAATTAAATTACTATGTTATATATATATATGTTATTTGCTTTTAGATATACGCAGTGGTAGTTTCACACCCTTTGACTGGAGATCTGTCCCCGGCGGCTGTTTCCTACACGTGCGGTTTCTATCTTATTCCAGTTATAGGAATATCATCTAGAGATTCTGCATTTTCCGACAAAAACATTCATGTCTCATTCTTAAGAACAGTTCCTCCGTACTCGCACCAAGCTGATGTATGGGTGGATGTACTAAAACATTTCAATTACATGAAAGTAATTGTCATTCATAGCTCGGATACTGATGGTCGAGCCATTTTGGGAAGGTATATAAAATTACATCATATACATTAATAAGGACAAAAAAGGAATTATTAAATAAATATTATTTATTACAAAAAAAAAATAACAGGTTCCAAACTACATCACAGAGCATTGATGAAGATGTGGACAGGAAGGTGGTGGTGGAACAAGTGATAGAGTTCGAGCCGGGACTAGATTCGTTTAGTGAGAAGCTAATTGAAGTTAAAAGTGCACAAGCAAGAGTGTTTCTCATGTACGCCAGGTAAATAATTTGACAATTATTAATTACTTATAAAAAAAATATGTACATATATCATTTTTTTCTTATAAATAACATCGATTTCAGTAAAACTGACGCTGAAATTATATTTCGTGATGCCACTTACCTTAATATGACGACAACTGGCTACGTGTGGATGGTGACAGAACAAGCGTTAGACGCTGCAAACGCACCTGAAGGTCTACTTGGATTGCGACTGGTGAACGCTACTAATGAACATGCGCATATACAGGATTCCATGTAATGTTTGTCTTTTGTTAATTATGACAGTAAAATCAGCTTTACGATATATCCCACATACAACAGCTACTAGTGTTCAGACACTCCGTTCTCTATTTTCTGAAGATGATTTTATGAAGAGATCTGATCTGAATAAGAGGGATTAGGTAAATTTATAAAAAATACTATAAAATATTGAATTACAATAAATCGCTTATTTTTCGTTACAGCTACGTGTTAGCGTCTGCTATACGAGATATGAACACTTCCGAAGAGATCAGCACTCCACCTTCTGACTGTGATAGCACCAGATCTATCTGGACAACGGGTCGTCTTCTATTTGACTATATCAGGAAGCAGAGCTTGGAAAATGGTGCCACGGGCCATGTGGCGTTCGACGACCACGGAGACAGAGTTCACGCTGAATATGACATGGTGAATGTTAGAGCTCAAGGAGAACACGTAGCTGTTGGAAAGTATTTCTATTCTAAAGTAAGTCCAGCAATTTTAGTACAACGCTTATAAAATATGTAGATTTTTATAATATTAGTCAATAAATAATATCATTGTATTTTGTTTGAAATGAGCGAGTCAGTAATGTAAAGGATGTTTTTCGTTATTTTAAAGGAAACTCAAAAAATGCGCTTAGAACTAAAAGAACATGAAATCATATGGATGGGTCGTAGCTCGTCGAAACCAGAAGGTTTTATGATACCCACCCATCTTAAGGTAATTAATTCTTTTTACATTAAAATTATCAATTAACTATATAAAGAACTATTTATACGATTTTGGTTATTTAAGGTATTGACTATCGAAGAAAAACCATTTGTTTACGCACGCCGCGTCTATGATGAAACTGATTGTACGTCTGAGGAGATATTTTGTCCACATTACAACTCTAGTGATGAAGCTGGTAAGTGAAAATATTGAAATGTAGTAATCAAAAAATGACGACTACTGTTTACAGTCACGTAATATATTTTATACATGCCGTACCTATCTTTATCTACGTTCTTCTATAATTTACGTATTTTATATAATTACTAGCGGACGCGCGCAGCTTCGCTTGCGTATTTAGGGGTGAATTCTAATAACCCATGAAACATGTGTTCGATTAAATATTTTTAAGAGTCTACATTTCAAATATTATAAAAATCGGTTGCGATTTAAAGATTTTTCCATACAAACTTTCAACCCCTTATTTGTACCCTTAGGGGATGAATTCTAGAAAACCATGAAACACATGTTCAATTAAATATTTTTAAGAGTCTAAATATTAAATTTTATAAAAATCGGTGGCGATTTAAGAATTTTTCCATACAAACTTTCAACCCTTTATTTGCACCCTTAGAGGGAGAATTCTAAAAAACGATGAAACACGTGTTCAATTAAATACTTTTAAAAATCGAAATTTCAAATTTTATAAAAATCGGTGCCGTTTTAAATTTTTTTCCATACAAACTTTGAACCCCTATTTTACCCCTTTAGGGTTAACATTTTTCAAAATCCCTTCTTAGTGGAGGTCCAGATTATAAAAGTAAACATCTGTCCAAATTTCATGTTTCTACCATCAGCGGTTACGGCTGTGCGTGCGTCTTACCTCAGTCAGTGAGGACAAGTCCTTTTATATATATAGATTATGTATCTTTAAAAAAATATATATTTAATAAATAGTCTTTGTATTATAACTAATACGTGAATCTATAAATAAATTTATTGACTGAAAAATAAAGTAATTGGCATGGAAGCGTTCACTTCCATTTATGTGAGTTATAATAAACTTTCAACAATTCTAGATCGACTTTATTGCTGCAAGGGCTTTTGTATGGATCTATTACAAGAATTATCGAGATCTATCAATTTTACTTACTCGCTAGCACTTTCGCCTGATGGCCAATTTGGAGATTATATAATTCGGAATTTTTCACAACCCGGAGCTAAAAAAGAATGGACGGGACTTATTGGTAAGCTATACGAGCTCGTATAAACATGTAGCTGTATATTTATATACTTAGGTCTTATTTATATATACATTATCTAAATAAAATCGATACAATTTTATCTTTAGGTGAATTAGTATATGAAAGAGCCGATATGATTGTAGCACCGTTAACTATTAACCCGGAACGTGCCGAATTTATTGAATTCAGCAAGCCTTTTAAATATCAAGGCATCACTATTTTAGAGAAAAAGGTAGATTTTAAATAAATATTAATAGCATAGTTTCCTTTGATTCAATTTCTTCTAATATACATTTTCTTTACAGCCCTCTCGTTCATCAACTCTTGTTTCGTTCTTGCAACCGTTTTCAAACACGCTATGGATTCTAGTGATGGTGTCAGTACACGTGGTAGCATTAGTGTTATACTTGCTTGACAGATTTTCGCCATTCGGAAGATTTAAACTTGCCACTTGTGATGGTACCGAAGAGGATGCTTTGAATCTGTCCAGCGCTATTTGGTTCGCCTGGGGTGTATTGTTGAACAGTGGTATAGGAGAAGGTATTTTTTCACTTCATTATTGGTATCAATTTTACAGTAGGTACTCTCCTTAAAATAAATTAATAGAAGGAATAAATAGGCCCTGACCGATGAAACAGTGCCATAAGCGTGTGACTCTAAAGCGACGTTGTGGGTTAGATCCCCTCTCCTAAATCTTCCTTGCTTTAACGTATGCAATTATTAGTTTATGCATTAATTTATATGAACTAATATTGAATTGTTTGAATTTATTATAATTTTTTTTAATATTTAGGTACCCCTCGAAGTTTTTCGGCGCGAGTTCTAGGCATGGTATGGGCTGGATTCGCCATGATCATTGTAGCCTCATACACGGCCAACCTCGCTGCTTTCCTCGTACTCGAGAGACCTAAGACAAAATTAACTGGAATAAATGATGCCAGGGTAAATGAAGAAGAACTAATTTAGATAATAAAATTGTTTATTTGATATTAATTGATTATTTATTTTTACAATATCATTTCAGCTACGTAACACAATGGAAAATCTAACATGCGCCACAGTGAAGGGGTCTGCTGTAGATATGTATTTCCGGAGACAAGTGGAACTATCGAACATGTACCGTACCATGGAGGCCAATAATTATGATAATGCTGAACAAGCAATTCAGGATGTTAAAAATGGGTGATATTTTTAAGAAGTCAATAAATTCACACGACCTCAAAAATATATCAAAGAAATTTCTATCGCTCTCAATAATAAACATATTCTTCATGTAGTTATATTTAAAAAATGATAGTAATTAATAATATATATTAAAATAAAAAAAACTTTATTCATAGGAAACTGATGGCGTTTATATGGGACTCTTCAAGACTAGAATTTGAAGCGGCGCAGGACTGTGAGCTGGTGACTGCTGGGGAATTATTTGGACGATCTGGCTATGGTGTGGGCTTACAAAAGGGATCACCTTGGGCAGATCTTGTTACTCTAGCTATATTAGATTTTCACGAAAGTAAGAAACATTCAGATATATTTGACATAAAGTTAAAAAAATACAAGCATCATTAAGTTAAGTTTATTTCTTACATTTATACAGGTGGCGTAATGGAGTCATTTGACAATAAATGGATTCTAGGAAATAATATGTTGAACTGCGAGGAAAACGAGAAGACACCGAACACGTTAGGCTTGAAAAACATGGCAGGGGTTTTCATACTGGTATTAGCAGGCATTATAGGCGGCATAGTCCTCATCGTGATAGAAGTGGTGTACAAACGCCACCAGATTCGAAAGCAGAAGAGGATGGAGCTAGCGCGTCATGCGGCAGACCGGTGGCGCGGCGCCGTTGAGGTAAACCGAGCCAAGGCCATGGACCACATCGACATCAAACGCGAAATCGAAACTAAAATGTAATCTCGCGTCCCCCTTTACAAACGACTCGCTTACAAATATTGTTAATGACCAATATTTAAATAAATATGCTATATCATGTTCATTTAGATGCTTAATTTGGTAAGCCCTCATCGGAATTCCATCATGGTCGTAAGTAGACTTGTGTTATTGTAGTACTGAGTGGTTGTGCTGTTTTTTAATATAAATTAATTTTACAGAAACGAAAATCGATGAGAGCGATGATTCTTCCTTCGCAACGTCGTGCCAAGTCTAACGGGGTGAAGGAAACGGGAAGTATCAGCTTGGCCGTGGACCAGAGAGGGGTCAGGCGGCGTGATGAACCTCGCATTCCACGTTACATGCCAGCGTATACACCTGATGTATCACATCTTGTAGTTTAAAAACTAAATAGTTCAGTATTAACAGTCTTGTAGGTAAATGTTTGCAAATACAAAATGCTATATTGTTTGTTTTAATATTAATTATATTAATATTAATGTTTTGGCTTTACAACATATATTTCAAAATATTACAGTATATATTTCAAAATATGTAGTAAATTATCAATATTTGAATTGATTCAATTATAAAACTATAAAAATAAAAATAAAAACTAATTTTAAGTAATGTAGGTAAATAATAACTAATTTTGATTAAATAGGTATCATATGACTATTCTTGGTGTTATAATAATTAGAAAATATATATTCGCGTTAAATATAGCCTAAACTTGCAATAAATACCTACTAGGTATCTATATGCACTAAAATAAATATATTAAAAATTACTAAAATTAGGAATTGATTTAATCATTTAACTTGTTACATTGCGATCTAAATATATATTATTAAGTGTTAATTGAATTTAAAGAAGGCCCTAAGTGAATTTAAACTAAATTTAAACTTTATAACACCATTATGCTGTTTTGCTATATTTATGTAATTTATTAAAAAAATAACAAATTTTACAAAGATGAAAATATATTTTAAGCATCACAATCTTGACATAGACAAAATGTATTTATAAAATGTTATTCTAAGTATAAGTAATAAGAATTTATTAATTTAAGATTTTTTTTTCTTTTTTAACTTTAATTTGTAAGCGATGAGCCTAGACTTTAAATTTGTATCAAATGAGTTTCATATTACAATAAATTTGAAGATTGTTTTATAGTATACATTTTTATATTTACAAAAATCAATACATATATAAATAAACTAGTGGGCCCGGACGCGGCAACGCCCGCTTGAACTACACGATTATGTATTAAATATATTTATGAAATTATTTTCGGTTTTCAATAGAATTTCTAAGAAAATATAAGCCTAAATAATTAAAATAAGTTAAAAAAAATAATAATAATAAGTGGAAATTTATTATTAGATAGAATATCTGAGTAACCGAAATGAACAAACAAAAGAAGTAAAAGTAACTAAAGGAAATTCTTAATATTAGAAAAAGTACCTAAAGTTATTACATAGTACATTTACTTGTACTACATTTACTAAAGTATATTAAATAATTAATAATTTTTGCGAACAATATTAAATAAAATCCCAAATGATTAAAACTACAGTATTTTTAGTGTATGACATCGGTATAGATAACCGAACTGAGATAAGATAATAAGTAGTAGTAGTAATAAGCAGCAAAGGATTAAATAAAAATTAACAGTAATTCGAAACTATATAAAAATTTATAAAAACATCAAAGTCATACTATACCTACCACTCGTAGGCTAGATCATCCCGAATCACTGACATCTCCTTAATTATTTATTAAATTAAAATACAGTAAACTATAATTTCCATCTAGATGAAATGCTAATATATATATGCTATAATACTCATTATTATATTTATTTTCATAAGGACGACTATCAAATTATAGAAATCATCATTTTTTTGTTATTGTAACAAATTTATATCTATAGTATATATCAACGCGGACTTTTTTAAACTATATTTAAGGGACAATATTTTTGGAGAATATTGTTTTTGTGTCACATAAGGTAGAGTCGGCGCGCGCCATGTATGCGTTAAGCAAACTTATTTTGGGTGACGTTTTCTAACAACATACTTTGCAAATCGTTGCTTAGCAACGGCGGTTGTTATAAACATGGCAGAATAAATTGCATGTCAAATTAATAAGTATTTTAATATATTGGTATATATCGAAAATATTACAAATATGAGAAAAAAAGTATCCTATG
>JAAIXI010000228.1:4015029-4148000 GCA_013403645.1 Heliconius nattereri
GGAGAATTCTAGAAATCGATGAAACACGTGTTCAATTAAATACTTTTAAAAGTCTAAATTTTTAAATTTTATAAAAATTGGTGCCGATTTCATTTATTTTTCATATAAACTTTGAACCCCTATTTCACCCCTTTAGGGTTAAAATTTTTCAAAATCCCTTCTTAGTGGATGTCCAGATTATGAAAGTAAACATCTGTCCAAATTTCATGTTTCTACGCACAGCGGTTACGGCTGTGCGTGCGTCTTACCTCAGTCAGTGAGGACAAGTCCTTTTATATATATAGATTAGTTAATTAATAACACTATTTATTTGTATTATATTTTGTAGGTAAACATATGGCCGTCATAGTTTGACGGTGTCGGTGAAAGTTGCTTGTTCGATTCCCACTCAGCAAAATAAATTATTTTCAGTTTTATGCTCAACTAAAAACAGACGCGCGCGGCGCGGCGTTGAGAACCGCCACTTAAGAGTAAAGACGCAATGTTTTGAAAATTGGGCGATGCGTGGATAAGCGAGTTGATTTTTCCTCGTGCGAGATTTAAACCCGTCACCTGTGTTAGACGAAGTATTATTCCGACATATACTTACTGCCCTACACAATGGCGACATTATTTAATAGTATAAACTAAACTTTACGACATGAATATTTTCTTCTTTTTATTTATTTAAATTATCAAAAATTTGTATATTAAATTACTATGATAAAATCTATTTACGCAAGGAAAATTGACGTTTGGAAGTATTGCTCTCATACAAGATATGTATAGACCGGTCTACTCCAAAGTAATAACATATAAAATAAATATTGATTAATAGATTCACAAAATACAAAAACTTCTTCTTTCTTTCTTTCTTAATCTTTATCTTATAAACGCAAGGATATTTTTAATTCTGATTTAATGCTGTTGTTCTTTATTTATGGCGTTCCTTTTCTGATTTATACAATTACCGATTTATTGGTTGGTTCTGTCAATTTGACGTTTCGTTTGAGACCTTTGAGATGTTTAAAGAAAAAAAATATATAATTAAAAGTAAATGTACTGTGTATTAACTATTTAAGTATATATTTCAAAATAAAAATACATTTTTATCATTAGTACTTACATTTTTTATTGATTGTGATTGATTGTGCGTCTCCTAATATACTACTTTCTATAATGTTTTCATAATTGATTGATGTGAATTGATCTATGCAAATTAGCAATATGATACATAAAGAATTAATAAGAATATATTGAATGTACTGTAATAACTACGAGGCTTCGTTTAACATTTTTCTTTCAATCATTGCAATCAACTCCAAGATCCAAATTAAACCATTATTTCTTTGCACCTAAATACTGGTGTGTTTTTTTCACAAACAAGTGTTTCTTAAATAAAATTATAATTAACTTTTTTATAACGACACAATGCTCAAGCCAGTTAGTCATGTTCTATTTGATATGGACGGCTTAATATTAAGTAAGTTAACAATTTTATTAATTCTACTATATTTCTTAAATAATCATGTAATAATTAGTTAAATCTTATATTCTTCATGATTGCAGATACGGAAGACCTTTATACTGTAGCATTTCAAAATATATTATCGCAATATGGTAAAACTTACACATTCGACTTAAAATTGAAATTAATGGGTTGCCAAGGTCATGAGACTGCAGAAATAATTGTATCTGATCTTAAATTGCCTATATCACCAGCTGAATTTGTAGTCCAAAGTAAAAAACAATTTGAAGCTCTATTTCCAGACACAGAAATTATGCCAGGTTAGGAAAGTAACATTTTTAATTATAAGAATGTAGAGTGGAACAAGTCTTGATCTTATTTGTTGTAACATAAAGTAATAAAGCCTATAGACTGTTGAACACAAATATAAATTTTCAATTTGAAGTAGTACTTTCTACGAATAGCACAAAGTTAATAAAACAACTAAAATAAAAAAAATAAATCAAATTATTATTTCAGGTGCTAAAAAGCTTATTAATCATTTACACAATAAAGGAATTCCTATTGGATTGGCAACAAGTTCAAGTGAAGAAAGTTACCATCTTAAAGTAGATAAACATCATACCAAGTTGTTTGAATTATTTGACTATAAAACATTTGGTTCATCAGATCCTAATGTTAAAAGAGGAAAGCCATATCCTGACATATTTTTAGTTGCCACCTCTAAGTTTTCTAGTCAACCAAAACCAGAAGAAGTAATTATACTTTAAAATTAGTTCATTTTTTCAGTTTCATGCAGTATCCCACAAATGGTGTAGGCAGAGAAAACTTTAATTTTATATTACTGATCTCCACACCTCCAGTTTTCGAGAAATTTTATGTTGTATTCAAGATAATATTTCCACCATTATTGTGAAACTTAAAGCCACACTGAGTCTTGAAGGCAGAGAGGAAATGGAAATTTGTGTTTGAAACCATAAACATTGCAATGCACAGCAATTCTGCAATATGATACCCTCAAATTTTAACAATTTTAATAAAAATTCTAATACACATAAAAAGATTAAATAAAATTTTATAATATGCAGTTTCATGTTTTTCAAAATATATTTTATATTCTAGTGCCTAGTATTTGAAGATGCGGTAAATGGGGTTAAAGCTGCAAGGGATGCTGGCATGCAAGTAGTAATGGTGCCAGACCCCCGAGTTGACAAAAGTTTAACACAAGAAGCAACACTTGTATTGAAAAGTTTAGAAGACTTTGAACCAGAATTATTTGGTCTACCTCCTTTTGATGAATAATTTTTTTAGCACACAGCCATACAACATATTTTTTGTTTCTAATTTATATAAACTTTTTTATACATATTATTTATTAATTAATTAATAATATTTTTCATGTGAATGCTGTTAATTTTTTATTTCTAACTGATTTATTGATTATAATGATCATATCAAACCATAAAGATGTTAGGTACCTAAATAGTGAAATCATGTGATCACTTCCCATTGCAACTAATCTAAGATATCTAATTCTAGTATGCACCGGTATCCCCCGTGTGGATGATGGTTATTTTCCGTTTTGGTGGGCAAGCTCACAAAAATTTCAGTCTAAATTTCTATTTTCTCTTCTTTATTTAAATTTATTAGTTATTAGCTCTCTGGAGCACGTCGCAGGGGCACGAACGTGCGACTGTAAGTGCGACAGGTTGTGGGTTCGATGTGGAATATTTTATATTTTCACCCATCAGGTGTCGAGGCAAAGCGCAGCATCGAGTCCCACCACTAAACATGCAATGCCTCCAAAATTTGGCGGAAAGTGTGAGACGGAACTGTCTTTATATTAACTAAGTGTTTTAACATTAGGTTCCCTTTACCTACCCTGCCATGTAAATATACTACCAACTTTATGTTCAGGTAAAATTTATAAAATAATAATATTAAAAAAATCCTAAATAATTTGTACAAAAATCCTAAATAACTTACAGTACATATTATTAAGGGATAATAAATAAAACCATCAATATTTAACACATCTATATATTTACATAATAATTTTAACAGTGCCATTATGGGAAACATACATATATACGAAATTTTAAGAGTGATTACACTCGCTACTGTATTGAAAGCAAGCTACAAACAATATTGCCAGGACCAAATCAAGTTAAACATGTAGATAGGAATGTGTTGCCAAATTGAAAAATTTTCATTTGACACTACGCTGTGGTCAGTCAAATCTTATAGATTTAAGTGAACATAGTATAGGATGCTGCCGTCAAATTAAAATTTTACAACCATCAATAATTCCCAACTATTGCAAATATAAGAAGAAACATTGATAATTGATATTTCATAATGATATAAATATATTATATAGAACCAGAAATATTTTATAAACTTGATGTTTGTTGTGCTGTAATAATACTGCTCATATAATAAATTGCATTTGGTTTACAGAATTTAGAGATAGTACAATATAGATTATGTAGAGCATAATAATTCTTAATATGTTTTGAAATCCTATAACCTACACCTAAATACACAGACATTGAATTATATGAATGAATTGTAACAATAAAACATTTTACATCAAATATGTATTTTGATATACTTTAGTTGGCGAAACTAATGCACAGCAGTACTTACGGTGTAATGACATGACCACACATAAAACATTCTGTCGACTTAACATTCCATTAAATATTTCTAAACAGCGATAAAATTGTACGCATTATTATTATAATATATAATTAATTAGGCAAAGGAAAACACTTAGTGTAATATTATTATATTTCTAAGAAAAATTAAATAAATGTTTTAATAATATGAATGACCGTATGTTATTTAATCGGTGAATTTACGGTTAGGGTTGCGTCCGAACAGAGCGGTACGGATCTCCGGCAGCAGCTGCTGGGCGATCAGCTCCAGGCGGGATTCTAATGTATTGCAGATCTGCAAAGAATATTATTATTTTAAGAAATCCCTTTTTTTTTGCTTCATATTTTATTCCACATATAGAACACATACATTTCATTTCATTTCATTCAGGGAACCTAGTGTTAAGATATATCTACTCTCCGCCCGGCGGAATTGACCGCCGCGCTTTGTCTTATTTTTAGAGCAAGGAAAAGTAAATAAATTACTCTCTCTTTTGATATTCGAACCCATAATTGCATTTAAATCAATTTAAAACACAGACACTATCAGTGTATGTCTAGTTAGTAGTTCTTTTTATTTCTAAGTTCTGATTGAGTTCCACCCCTCAACATATGATGTCTCGAAAGGTTAAACGGGAAATAGTGAATCTCTACATATCCATGCTAATATAAGATAAAAAGTTATAAAATTACCTTAATGCGGCCCTTAGCTGCAATCAGCTCAATACCACCGCAAGTGTCAGCAGCTAGATAGTTGTCTGGATCAATACTGAGCACAACATCCTTCTTAATCTTGGCTTTATAATCATTCTGGGCTCGGCCAAGCAGAGACTCTACTAAGCTCTTATCGGCCTGTCGCACGCGTAGTGTCACTGCAGGCTCTACCAGCTGAAAATTTATTTATTTCTAATGTTCTATTCTTAAGTTTTATTGTATAAAAAAACATATATCAATATATAACTAGAATACTTCCAACAGTTACTATATTGTTTGATGCCCAATATCAGAAATAGATATTAATAATCTAAATCACAAAGATATTGTATATCAATAGGTATAATTAATAAATATTTCAAAAAAAAAATACAAACCACATAAAATTACAAACATCTGTAATTAATGTAATAAAAAACTCATGCCTTTTAATTATTTGAAAATGTCCATAACAATAAAACATAATAATTATTTAGTACCTGGAAGAGAGCCTGCACAACGAGGGTAACAAGCAGATCTGAGTACAACTTGACATCACCGGGCACTTCAGCCAGGCGCTGGCGTGCCTCGTCGAGTACTGTACGCACATGGTCTTCACGCACTTTAAGTACCTTGAGACGGGCTTGGTTCAGCATGTTCGAAGATTGGCTGTAAACAAATTAATATTTATTAATGACAGAATAAGGAATACTGAACTCCGAGCCAATACTAAAATGGTGGACATACTGACCAAAATAGATCAGCAGAAATGGAGATGGACAGGGCATATGATGCGAGACACGAGGGGTAAATGGAGTCGGGTGGTAACGGAATGGTACCCAAGAGATGGCAAGCGAAGCCGCGGGAGGCAACACACAAGATGGGAGGACGAAATTAAGTTAACGGTAGGACCAAATTGGAGAAGAGTCACACGGGACAGGATGCAATGGAAGATGTTAGAGGAGGCCTATGCCAAGAGGCACACCGAATGTAGAGACATTTTGTAACTTTAGTTGTAATATTTTGTACTAAATATGAATGTATAAGTGTAACTTAATTTCGGAATAAACGGGCTTATTATTATTATTATTATTAATGTAATTCATTAATGTTTACATTCCAAAAGTAAATACGGAACTCTTTAATTAATAAAAAAATATTTAAGTAAACCAAAAAACCCTACTGCACAAAACTAAAAAGACAATAAATATTATAAAATACCAACCAATAGTTATTAAGATTAACAGTCGGGACCTCTTTAAATTATGCAGGGTTCCTCATAAAGATTTTATTGTTTGAAGAATTACTAATAAGTCCTGACTGTTAATACACTAGGTTTCTGATATCTTGCTTTATGTGGGATACAATATCAGGTTAAAAGGAATAACAGATATCTAGTTTTGTCCCAAGGTAAAAAAACCTACTGCTGGGCACTCCATTTACTTCAACATTCTTCTTATATTATTTACTATGATATACTATCAAATTACCCTGAGCAGGGTTAATGAAACCTAAAAAGACAGCCAACAAGATTGACCCATCTGTCAGACTGGGCTAATAGGGAATGATAAAAGCACACAAAAGTATCAATTGCAAGTCCAATACGGAGATTTATATTCAGCAGTAGGTGAATAAAGGTTGGAGGAGGTATTTTTTTGTTAGCTTCAAACTGAACTTCAACAAGTATCTTAGTAGATAGAGAGAACCTAGTATCAAATCACTTTGTGATCCACTTCCAGCCCCAATAACAGGAGAAACCCAGAAAGTGGTCAACAGTATTCTATGCTAACATGTAATCAAGGTACATACCAATATGCTAATGTTAAACAGGTGTTAATTTTATAGCTCTTTTAACATATAGTAACTATTGTAATAGAAAATAGAAGCCTAATCTCAATTATTTACGTACTTTGTGAACATTACATTACAAGTTATTTAATATAAAAATTCTCATTAGCCAAGTTTTTTCGACTTTTTTAATCTACATTTTAGATGTTTTACCCTCATTATAGCATAATCTAGTAGAGATTCACATACATCTTTTTTTGGAGTTCAACTTGTTTTTCTTTCTTTTCGTAATATTCCATAATCTTCAGGCGCTGTTGTTGGACAAGGCGCCCCTTTTCAATATTGAACTCCTCTTCGGCCTTTGCATCGATTTCTTCGGCTTTTTCATTGGCCTCTTGTTCGATGAAGGCCATCATGTGCTTGATCTATAAGAAAATGTAAACGTATGAAAAACATCGTCATTTTAGTGAAAATACATCAAAGCACTAATGCCTGCTGTTAAAATAAAAGTCTGTATAAAACATTGGAACTCGCAAATCAATCAATCTGACAAAACCCATGTCTATTACGACGTGTAAAATTTTGCAGAATAATAGGTGGTATTATTCAATATATTACCTGCTTTTGAACATCTGCGTCGCTGAGCGCCATGGCTGATAGTTATTTTTTAACACCACTAACACGTAAAACGGCCGATATTGAGGCAGAAATTAAAAAACTGGCCAGAAGAAGTAAGTCGACGCCTATCAGACGTGCTTCTTTATTGAACAATCATATGATCATTAATGTTGCCATGCTCGTAGGCCCTTTACCACTTGTAACCATAGACAAATTTTCAAAATTAACAGCAATTTTTTTTCACAAATATTTTTTATGATTGTTTGATTATTTTTGGTTAAATAAATGTGTTGAAATTTGTAAAAATATAAAAATAATTTAATAAATGTATATAATTACAGAAAAAATATATATTCTATCCATCGAAATAAAAAAAAAATTACTTATATTTAACGGTATTTTTTATTTAAATTATTTATCCTTTTAGAATGTTTTATGTATAATAACATATTCATCGGTATAGTATGGTGCTTTGATTATGACGTTCCAAGAGTGCCTATTCATCTGTTATAATGGATTTTCATATAACATTAAAAAATACTATATAATTCGGGTACTTATAAAATAAGGTTGACATAAATATTTACTTAGAAGTATTAGAGCCAGTTTAAGAAATGAGATATTTGAAAAATAAATAAAAATTACATATTTAGTATAGTGTAGATATATTAAATTGAAGACATATGACGCATTGTCAATTGACCAATATGAAAAAACGATATTCTAAAGGAGATACACCCCTTAAGGTTTGTATTCAGTTTATTGTTATATTTGTATATAAATATAATACACTATACAAGTGTATTATATAACTATAATACACTTCATTTATATACTTTACTTATATAGACCACTAGATAAAATGTTGATAAAATTGCTAACATTTTATTGGTAGTTATATCTACCCTAGTTTCGAAACATTTTCTTAATACGGTAACCCTAAAATCGTGATTAATCGTATTAAGTCAACAGACGTTCTCAATAATATTTATACGATATCATTTTGATTATTATATTTGGAAGAAGTACTAATTATTGCTGTTATAATTATTTATTAATAAAATACTTTGATTACTGAACCTTAATGGAAGTTTTTACTTTAAATATGAGGGTGCGTGTGATTACATTTACTTGTTCCGCTTTAACAATATGGCCGACAGTTGTTTAGGGTAATGTGGCGTTCGACAAATCTGAGTGATATTGTTTTAATTTATTTTAGATATACAAAGATGTATAAAGTTTTAAGTTTTTTATAGCAGTGTTTCATGGAAAGGCTGTAATGAAAACACTTTTAATTTGTGAATAAAATTCTGTATGTAGAGCAATTGCCTTAGAAATTGAACAGTCAACAAACTTTTGTTTGTATCCTCGGGTGGATATTTTTATTTCTGCTAGGAAAACTCGATTATGAAACAACCATACGGATATTAAAATATTAATACAAGGACTGAATTGAACACATTAGGTAAATATTATTTATTTTAAGAAGAATTACACTCGAAACGTCTCCGTCGCCATTGTTTGACAGTCGAATAAATAACCATCTTGATATATGTATACCTACTAAATTTGTTATTATTGACTCTCCTTATCAAAATTATCTACATATTGGACTATTTACTGTACATCTCTCTAAAAGTAAGATTTTATAATTTTTATTTGTATAAGCTGCTGCCATATCCAGCTGCTTGCAAGCTGCAAAAACAGATTTGGATACATCAACATTTTTACATTTACACGTTACCTACCACCTGCAATACAACAAGATGTATAAATTAACTTTATTATTAAGTTTAAAATTTTAAATGATTAAATTTAAAATTGTCCTTTTAGAATATACTAGTAAGGAAATAAAAAGTGTACAACTTAATTCTAAAATAAAATATATTGTGTCAGAATACTGTATATCTACTATGCAATTTGTATCCGAAGTTAAATTCAAGTTATATTGGAAATAGAGTTTTCAGCATGAAATGTTAGTATCTATTTATTAACTTATAGTTATTTTTCTTGTATATTATTATACCTAATCTGTCTATATAAATAGTGACTTATTGATATTGAGATAAGTGACTAATAACCCTTGTTTGTTATCAAAAAAATACTTATTTAGTAATGTGTAGTTACTAATATTTGAATTAGTAATTGTGATGATAAATTGTATCTTCCAGGGTATGGCAAACCTGAATTTCCAACAAGCACCTAGAAGCCTAGCAAGTGGAGGAGTTCCAGGGAGAGTTGGTTCAGGATTGGTCGGTGGAGTTTCAGGGCATGTGACACCGACTTTTGGTGGTGCCCTGTCACCAGGACGGGGCTCCACAGTTATGCCAGGAGGAGCTCCACCTACAATGGCATCTAGGTCAACATTATTTGGACAAAGAACATTTGCAGATCGTAGAGTGCCTATGGCAACACCACTGTCACAAGCAAACTCAAATTCAATGGTGAGAATTACTTGAATATTCATATAAAAACAATTCAGAAAAAAAAATCTTTAGAACTGAACCAATTGACAAATAAATAATAAAAAAAAACACTACTACTATATTCACACATTGAAAATGTTATATTGTATTATTAATTAAATTCATATACCATTAATATGTTAATTCACAAAACAACCTACTGCATCTGTGTGAATTTTACAAGAGACATCGAAAATGTTTATGTTGGTAGATATTATATTTAACCATATATTTAAAACAATTATTGTTTTTAAATAAGTGGTCTTGGAAAATATATATGTAACTGCAATTTACAATATCAATATGTAGCTTCATCATCATCATCATCAAAAGCCATCTTCTGTCCACTGTTGGACATAGGCCTTCCTCAATTCTCGCCACCACACTCGATCCTCAGCTTTTCGGACCCATCCAAAGCTGAGGATATGTAGCTTAAGGAAATAATATTAAAAATGTTTTATGCTCTTGGGGTTACTTAAGATTAGTGTCCGACTGGATATTTAGCTTTAGCTTAAATTAATTATTGCTAAAAAAGCTGTGGCCATAGTTTCGGTTTCAGCCAGAAGTCGACCAGACCAAAGTCTAAAAGTTCTGTTTAGATTTTGGCTTTTTATTTTGTTATTTCTTGTGATTATATTTAATCTTATGCTTTTATGGTTATATTAAATTATTTTGAAATTGGTTGTATATTGTTTCGATTTTGACTAAGAACATTTCTTTCGGGCACTATTCTAACACGGCTAGACCACTAGCACTATAGTCCATCTATCAAACAAATAGTGACCACCACCAATGGTATGTATAGTCGAGTATGGCGAATCTGTCGAGGTTCAACGCGGGTAACTACCACTCGGTGTTTGGCGAGGGTGGTGACACGTCAACGCCGCCGCTCCTGGACCTCAGCGAGTTCCCGTCGCTGACGGCCCGAGGGGCCGGCGACCAGGCCCCCACAGCGGCGCCTCCGCCCCCCGGCTCTAAACCTTACGGTATGTTGTCTATTTTTTTTTAATTCAAGCTGTATTCTGTATATGAGTATAGCAGTATAGACAGAGTGGACCTAGGGTAAAGATATTCGTACAAGTTGTTAACTTTACATGACACAATATATAATACAGAATTAGTTTTTAGTTTTCTTGTATGCCACATATTGCAGTGTAGACAGAGAATATAATATATATAGACACATGTTGGGTGTCAATCGCCTTGTCTTATTGGCTTGAAGAAATGAAAATTATTTCAAATATAATCATTATCCCATTGAAATCAAACCCACAACCTCAGCATCAGTAACTAAGAGTCAGACAGTGCCCTACAAAGCAAGTAGTACTAGTACTAAAATGTATATAAAGAATCACCTGTCCCAGTGGGTATGGTGAAGCAGCCAACATCCGAGCAATCAGAGTTCACGATGTCATCAGAGGACTTCCCCGCGCTGCCGGGCACGTCGGCGGGCGGGGGCGCGGGTGCGGGCACGGCGGGGCACCCCCCCGCGCCCGACTACGCGCCCGACAAGGGGGCGCCCCGCAAGGGCATACAGACCTCGCCGGAAGGTGAGTGTATTATTTTGTTTTTGTGCTTTTTTTTGCCAGTGACACTAAACTTATAAGAGCAACAGATGACTTTCGAAAATTTATGGTTAGGGATCTTTCAAGTAATACGTAGCACAATTGTTGCAGATTTTTTAAATCTTTCTTACCCCCCATGTAACGTCTTCCTACTTCCTTGAGTACTGAGAGCATTTGCGCTTGTACGTGTACGTTGTACACTAGTACGAGTGAGTCCTTGATTACTTCGAGAGGCGGAAATCCTCTTAAAAATACTATGATTAATATACGACAAAATATATATAAATTATCATATAATGTATTTACATTATATAGCATAAAAATCTATTTAAAATGGAACACTGGACGCCATGTTACGTCAGTTGGTCTTGTAAACCAATATTATTAAAATCTGTTACGAAGGAATTCGCAAGAACTCATTTAAAGATTTTTTAACATAATATCAACTAAAATACTCAACTCAACTATGCATTTCTAGTTGGCAAAATAGTGAATCAAACTGAACTTATTGTAGTATTTAGACCTCTCCTACCGCAAATTATGTTACGCACTTTTTGTACAACCCCACTTAAACTACAGGTTTTCATTTAAGTAGCCATACAATAAAGAAAAAGTAAAAGTACTCTAGTAGGTTTAGTTTTAATTATATGCTCTTTGGATTCTTTGGTTGTATAGAAAAATGATTTTATAATTTTGTTTTGTTGTATCAACATCATGTTCATTTTTCTATTTGGACTATAATAACAATATTTATATTCGGTGAAATGAAAGTCATGCTATAGTTTTTTGGATAAATTTGTTAGAAAATTAACTTAATAACTCCTTAATTTATTGGTTTTGCTTTGAATGAAGAAATCAATATTTAAACAGTAAGCACTAAATTATTATATTACTAAAAGGCAAACTAGTGTTTTTAGTTAAAAATTATAAGATTTAGTGCCAGTGCATGTTTGTATATTAACGTTAATATAAAAACTTGCTATTTCTTTTGTCCTCAAAGTTGTCAGTCAAGGAGCACACACGGAATTTTATGGTGTGTATGATTATTTGAAAAGTAAGCATATTTTGCCAAATATCTTTCTTATATTAAAATTTATTAGTAGTTGTCTTAGGTTGTGTAGATTTTCTGAAGTTTTCTTTTTTCTTTTAAAAGAGATAGATAGGTTTCTTTTGTGATAGTGATAACGTTGTAAAACAATTGTAAGTAATTTTGGGGGTTTTTTTAATCAAATGTTTGTTTCATAGCGTTTTTTTCCCCTGAAATACGTAATTTGTTGTTTTTAATGATTTTATTGTATTTTTTTTCATGGCATGTCTTTTAAATTTTTGTATTATTTATAGAAACGATAACAAGATTAATTTTTGCATGTTGTAATTATATTTTTATTTGTGTTATTGTAATATTGTATAGTACACTAGATGTTTTTACTTTATAGATCTTTTGTATATTAGAATAACATAAAAAAATATTTTTTACAGGCAAAGTGACGAATATACCAGAGACAATGATACCCAATCAATTTGGCATAGTGGGTCTATTAACGTTTATTCGAGCGGCGGAATCGGACCCGAGCTTAGTGTCTTTAGCCTTAGGCCAGGACTTGACAGCTTTGGGACTAAATTTGAATTCACCCGACAATTTGTACCTAACCTTTGCTGGGCCTTGGGCGGATACGCCGTGCAGGTATTTTTTTTTCTATTTCTATTTTATTTATTTATGTATTACTGTATTGGACATACAAAAATATACACATACATATATGAATGGAAAAGGATTTTTGCGTTTGAGCCAGGAAATTGCATTTCTCGTTTCTCTTTCATTTTGTTAATCGGATATATCCAATTATTTCCCAAAATTATGTCGTTAATATTATTTTGTAAGCTTTTAAAGGGTTATTTGTTATTTAACTGTTGTGGTTCCGCTTCACACTCAGAGGAATTATTTATTTTAATTTCTTCGTTCTGGTACGACAACAAAGCTGCCACTCAATACGCAATGTCCCAAAAATTGGGGGAGAGTAGGGAGTGTTTTAATATTACGTAATTGCTATGTGAAAAATGCGTGAAGCTGCTTCTGTTAATAATAATAATTATTATTATATTAATTGTTATTATTATAAAAATTGTTATTATATATTTCATTGTAATTTCCAGGCCACAAGACATGGACTACCATGTGCCCCCCGAGTATTTGATCAATGGTTCAATAAGAGAAAAACTAGCGCCGTTGCGACTAAGTCGATACAAGGAGGATTTATTATTCTACTTATTCTACTGTTTTGTGGGGGACGTCCTACAGATTGCTGCTGCTGCGGAATTGTGAGTAGATTTTGGTTTTTATTCTTAATTAGTATACATTTTCATGTGGCCTACACACAGTAGGGACATAATCGTTAGACTAAAATACGATTTCATTTTTTCCAAGATCTCTTTTGTTTTAATTGTACTAGGCTTTAATAGAGTAGTAGTATGACAAAAACACTGTATGCACAGGGGATACAGAGTAAAGCTGAAAAAATATATAAATATGGGTAGGGTGCGGATAAATTCCATTCTAATTCATGATTAGCCTCCAGCGCTGTTCATATTCTTAATGCAGTTCAAATGGTTCTCTGAGATTAAAGTAACTTGGTAATATGGAATAGAGCAACTGAAAAAACTGCCTTCATATGTAAAAAGACAGTAGAAACACCTAAACACTTATTGGTAGGGTGTAGGGTACACCTAGAAGGCGGTCAATGCTCACGTCGCACAGTGGGACGGAATGACGCGCTTCGTGTCAAAAATCCGTAACTCATTCAGTTTTAGTTTCATTTTGGATATATATACTTGAATATATTTGCCAATGACAATAAAATCAATGACATAAAATAGATATTAATAAAAGTCATGACTTATTTAATAAAAAAAAATCAAAGTTAGAAATCGTCATAAATAAGAGCTATACCAGATGTTTAAAAATTATTATTATTTTTATATCATTAAAAGTAACTTAAGTATACTAAATCTAGGCTGTTAAATAAAAAAGTGATGTCTCATATGTAATATAAAAATAATTTTAATAAAAATACGGACGTAAACAAGGAATTTATTGTGTGACTTGCAGAAGTTCTTTAGCTTCGTCAAACAGTTCGTTAGATATAGTTACACTTGGTGTGCTGAAGCTTGTAATGTATGGGTCAGAGGTATACATCAAGATGTGAAAGACATCTTCATTTGTAGCTGATCGGGAACATTTTCTGGCATGGTGCCACCTGTACCTTTTGTAATCTTTATTTTTTGCTTCTTGAGCGTCTTCAGAAAGATGCCCAATAGGAAGAATTGCATAGTACTGTATAATTTGAGCTCCATTTATAAGAATTTTATGCACTGAAGGCAGGAATGCAGGAATTTTAGGCATGTAATACCAGTTATATTTGTTAACTTATAATTGCGCTGTATTAAGTGTACATTGACCGAATTTTTCGACATTTATGGCAAGTACTGATGACATAGTTTGAAGAATTATAAAAAAACGTTTTATTAACTCCTCATCAATACCCGTTATTTCTGCAGAGCATTCGTAGTTTTGAAAAAATCTTCTAGCCGAGTTTCCATCGTTGCTATTACCAGTATTTTGTCGTGGTTTGTCTATATGCTATCCGAGATCCTCACGAAAACGTCTCTGCACAATCTTTTTTTTATCCTCATGACTTTCTTTAATCTCCTTTGTTGTTGCCGACCACTTTTTGAAAGATAAATTGTACGAAATATGGAGTATCTTCTCCATACACCTGATCCAAGCATGTAATGTAGACAGCCCATATTTAAAAGAGTTTTCGTTGACCTCCCTTTCCATTACTTTTGTAAGGTCATTCATCTGCCTTGGTGTTGCCCCACACACACTGCACGAAGCACGAGATGGTGTATTGGTTAAAACTTGAGCGACTTTTGCATCAATCATAGTTAAAACTAGCTCATGTTTGATTTATATTACCTCACCTTTTTTTTTTAAAGCGTTAGAGTTAATTCCTTTATGTCAGCAACAACTGACTCAGTTTTCTGAGAAGTTTCTTTAGCCAATTCTATAGAAATTGGTCTACAATATCTTACTGAAGAACAAGTAGAGTTTTGCTATAAAACTGAGTTACTATCTTCATCGAAAAGTTTCAATGGCACAAGGGAAACTATGAATAAATAAGAATCAGAAACTCTTTATTTTCTTCAGGTAACACTTGCTTGTACGCACTTTGGCCAGATGAACCATCACAGCCCCATTTGCAGTAAAGCTTAAGATGTTTAAAACCATTCGAAGATACTGATGACTATCTGTAATATTCGAGTCACAGTGTGATCTAAAAGATCCTGTAAATTTACTTTAGCACTTGTGTTGGTAACTATTATACTTGATGGGTAACACGCCTTTTTAGCTTCACCCAAAGATCTATAAGATGGAAAGACTATTGAGATAACGAATATTGAGATTTTGACAAATCTGTTTCAATGTAAATATTCAAAACTTCTACCTGTGTAAAAGAAGTTATTTCACTCGGATTTTTTAAGATTTTTTGTAGTATATCTCTTTTTTCTTCTGTAGGTCTACTTCTTATAATATTTATAATAGAAGCTTCCTCATTTTCACCTATAGATCGCAAGCCTTGGAGATAAGAATTGTGCACAAACCCCAGTCCATATTCTTGAATCAATTCCATATTCTTACGTTTTTTCGTTCTTTCGGAACACTCTTCATACGGGCCTGCCACGTTCTCTAGAAGTATTCAGGTTAGCTTCTTGCAATGTTCTAGCAGAACCACATGCATTCAAATTTACTTTAAATTCACCATCCCACCATGTCGAGTTTTGGTTTTCAAAACGTTCTCTTTTTCGCTGAGCCATTATCCATCGTTTGTTGCATTTTGTTTCAAATTTTTTTTGAATGTTGTTCGTTATAGTTTGTACGTCTGATGACGACAAATTGAAGTTCTCCTTTAAATAGTTTTCTATTTCAAAAGTATTTCTCTCTTCAATTATAAAAGTGCATAAGTTACGTCTACTGCAAACGAATTTACTCATGTTGCACAAAATATATGTATATCTTTTAATAAGGTAATAGTAATAGAAACAATGCGGCAAAGCGCGGTTACTCTAATGAAAGCAATTAGTTATAATTGGTATTTTTATACTTGTCCAGAAAAGTGTTTTGTGCAAAACCACATGAAATTGATTGACACATGAAAATGTAACATTTCAAAACAAATATGCTCTTTCAAAAATAGACATTTTCCATGTTAAAATAAAAATTTTGATAGTTTTTTTTCTACTTAAAGAATAAAAAAGAACTAAATAGGATACCAATTATTTAAAATAAAAGCAGTATTCATGAAATATCAAAAAGTTACATTTTACCACATTTTGTTTTTTTTGCTCTAAATCAAAATGGTGCAAATATGCGCAAAATTTTATTCTTTCCCCTAATTATTGATAAGTTCTAGTATACATACATATAGTTTTCTCGGCAGCGGCAGCAAGTGGCAACAGTGAAAACTCCAATTGAAAATATGAAAATGTTAAAACATAACAGTTCTAAAAATTTTAAGATATCTTTTTAAATATTATTTTTTTACTATACACTAAATATATTTTCTTAAAGAAGAAACTAAGAGCTTTATAAAAAATTATAATATAAATATAGTTACTATAGAAATTTATTAAGAAACTAACGCTTAAATATCGCTATATGCAGTATGGAAAATAGGTCCCATAGTGCGTCGTCTTGAGAAAGTATTAGAAGTTATACGTGAAGTAATTAGTCTTCAGTAGCAAGAGCACATTGAAACAATAACCAGCAAATGATCAATAGGGAACTTATTCAACTAATGAATTTATTCAGCTCCTCATTGATGGCTTATGATGGACTCTTATATGATCCAGCAAAGATATTTTAATATTTCGATATTCAGACTAGCTATTTTTCTGTACTCGAAAAGCCGAATAATACTGGTAAAAATTACTGATCTTAGGAGAAGAAGTACCCTCAAAAGTTATATAATTTATCAATGGTTAGAGTTAGTTTCAAACGCAATAGAAGTAGGAGAGAGAATTATAAACAGCGATATCTTAAAATAGCCGTAAACGAGATTATCCGAAACTACCGGATATAATCCGTAACAATTTTATATCCGTAACCGTAACGGAAACAGATGTAGCGTTCTTGAAATATTCAATTTCGCCGTAGATGTATAGAGTAAATATTAAAAATTTTAGAAAAGTCTATAAAGTTATCATATTTGAAATTTAAAAAAAATTAACTAAATGTTTTGTTACCGTTACAGATACAACCGCGAGTGGCGGTACCACATGGAGGAGAAGGTGTGGATCTCGCAGGCGCCCGGCATGCCAATGGTGGAGAAAACGTCCACGTACGAGCGCGGCACTTACTACTTCTTTGATGCGCACAATTGGCGCAAGGTTAGTTGATGTTATCATGATTATTTTTACATTATTTATAGTGTGTAATGGCCCGAAATCCCACCGTTAAAACCTGCAGGTATCAGTTTTCTTAATTAAACTTATATTATTGAATAATACATGATTACACATGTGTTGACTAGAAGAATCCTGCTGCAATCACCTTTAATTACATTTTTTTGTAACTCGTTTTTGGAGAAAATTGCACTCGTTTTTTATATAAATCGCACAACATTTGATAGAAAATCGCATAAGGAATTGGAAAATTAAGGGTTGCCAGCTCTCGGTCTGCCGCAAGTCTAGGGTTGCCTGGTTTAAACATGTCACTAAATGTTAATAATTTGCACTCGTGTGTTTTTGTAGTGAATTATATATCAAATTAAAGCTTATTTTTTTTCTGAAAACTATAAAACAGGGTTGCCTGGAAAATTCCTGCCGCAAACAGGAGTTGCCAGCATTTCAAATATTTTATTCCGGTTCCGTTTGACTATGAGAATAGATGATGAAATGCGCGGTCTGCCTTATGTTTTAAAGTTAAACATTATATAATGGAAGGTCAATCTTAAAATCAATGTTTATTCTTATTGTTCACCTGTTAAATTACGATTTTTATCATATTAAGTACGCGCAGAAAACTATTTAAAGATGAAATCATCCTTATTTTTCAAGTAAAATAGTGAATATTGAGTCTTTGCAAAATCTATTTTCTAAATACTAATATTTATTTAAATTACCATTTTGAAACAACTTAATTATCTAATTAAATAAATGTTTACAAATATCGATCTACTATGTATATACATACATATACATAATGTTTCCTTAATATAATGAAGGGTGACCATAATTGCGGATATTTTTTTAATTAATTATATTGAAAAATACATTTCAATCAACTCTCTCTCTCTCTCTCTCTCTTCGTCCTCTACTTATTTGATTTGATAACGCTTGCCGCAATTTTTTTTCTCACGCAACTTTTAATAATTTGCATAGGAAAGTATATATAAATGAACTAAATTAAATAAGTATATAGAAATGAACTTTTTGTAACACTGTAAATGATAACCGTGCATTGTGTCACCATTTTAAAAAATGTCATGTAATTGTAAAATGTAGTTGGAAAAACGTATGAGTGCAATTTTCTCCAAAAACGAGTGACGAAAAAATGTAATTAAAGGTGATTGCGGCAGGATTCTTCTAGCCCACCCAGGTGTAATCTGTTCTACTAATCATGTATTATTCATTAATATAAGTTTAATTAAGGAAACTGATACCTGCAGGTTTTAACGGTGGGATCTCCACCTATAACAAAAGATAAATAAATATGTTTTGTTTGTGTTAGGTGGCGAAAGAATTCCACTTAGACTACAGCAAACTGGAGGGTCGGCCGCAACTACCGTCGCACGTGCTCACGTAGCGCGGTCACCTAATGTAGTTTTGTTATATAAAAGTACAAGTTAAATATGGATTTTTATTTCATAACCTCTTTTTCTGTTTTTTTAGAGACGTAAGCAGGAAGATTGTGGGTTCGAACCCGACTCGGGGAAAATAATTCTTTTCATTTCCCCACTCTATTGATAGTACTAAGGGTGGATTTGAATTAGCCATTCAACAGAGCCATGTTTCGAAAATATGTTGGTGCTTTGAAAACGCAGTGGCTTCAGTTTCCTCTGCCCATCACCATTAATTACACGCGGGAATTCAGCGTGAAGATGAAAAAATACTCGACCTAATCTTACTTCCCGCTGTATCCCTAGTGGGGTAATAAAAAGTTTTCAGCCGTTAAGCATTTTTGAAATATATGGGAGAAAATGTTTTTCGGGTTATCGTCAATTAGATAAATAATAGTATTTTTTTTCCATTCGCCATTTTTCCTAAAGTGAAGGCATACATCACTTGTATCCCATCAACTTTCTGGAAGATATCGTGACGCAGTGGGACAGAGTGATTGTAAATGTAATAATCGTAAGTTCGATTTCACTCAAGAGATAAAAGTATTTTCTATTTCCCACTCAAATGACTAATTCCTATTAGTTTTACTGAATGTAAATGTAGCAGTAGTACTACTGGGAATTTTCTTCTCAGTAGACTTAATATTTATTTGCCCTTTGTGAAATCTGCTCACTCTAAAAAAGGAAATAAAAAAATATACTTTGTCTAAATTGAAAGAAACACAGTTATGAAAAACAATTTCTAAAAGAAAACAATAAAATATCAGGCATAATTTAATTTGTATTGTTATTCACGTAGAGCATTGTTATATAGAAAATAACATGCTTGTTCGTTCATCTACGAGTCAAAGTAATGCTAGCTTTTAAAACTAATAATAAAAAAGAAATATCATATCATATACTGATGTCACATTAACCTAATAATGAATCGACAGTTAAAATTACGAGTTAATGCGAATTCTAAATATGAAAATCGACACGAAAATGTTAAAAAATATACTCGGGGAAATTCTTACACTATGGGTTTAAAACACAAAATTTACTTTTTATATTACTAAGTGTATAATTTAATTCATATAAGATTTAATGTGTTTGTTTAGAAACGAATAAAAACATAAATATGCAAATGCCAATTAAAATCAACACTTCAGTACCTTAACTAGAAAACCAGCTAACTCCATCTGCAGGAACTTTCAAAAGATGCCAAAAACATTATTTTTTTGCATTCTGCTTTTTAATTAAAAAAATATATAATTGTCTTAAATATACAGCCACATGGTGTGCGAATTAAGGTATCAGTTCGTAATATTATATTGTGATCTCGTATAAAATAAGAAACATGTCACATAAAAGCTTTACTCTCATAATGGAGGCTATTATTGATTACATTAAAATTGAAATATTTAAATACAGCTTTTTTTCTATCAATATTACAAATTAGATTTTACATAGGGAACTACTATTTCACATTAGACAATTATCATATACTACATATATATGTAGCACATATTATAAAACAAAATAATCTTTTGCATACACAATAATATATATACTAGCATAAATATACAAAAGTAAAAATGCGTAAAAGTAATATTTTAATCAGTCTACATCATCAGTGCTGGCTGAGGGAGTGTCTTTTGTGTCTTCTTTCATGCTTGGTTCATCATTTTTGCCCGGCACCCACAGACCAGAATCTACACATCTCTTCATGTAGTATACAGCTTCTTCTTCAGGCATTTTGGCTATGGTCGCTTGGAGCATTGGAACATCTTGGGAGTCAAAGCATTTCTTTAATTCCTGTAATATTTGTATATAATAATAATTATTTAATATTATTTTGCTTAAAACTTCACACATTCTATACCGGATATTGCAGTGTAGGCATAGGGAACCTGGGAAAGAACCTAGTGACGGAGACAGTACATTTTCCATTAAGATACTCTACTAATTTCTTAATTCTTGTAGAGCTATTAAATGAAAATAATAAAAGATATAGAAATAGTAGTAATATTAGACAAATTGAGGTGCCACCACTGATCATGCGATTTCGCAATAATTGGGCACTGAGTGTATTTACATACTTACAGGTTCTCTTTGCATACCCTAGCATATTTGGATACAATGGGAAGCTAAAAAATATATATATTTATATGTGACATACATCAGGTAGTTCCTCATATACTTCTACAGGATCCAAGCCACCGGGTCCCAGTCTCGCTTTCTTTTCTTCTTCCTCCTGTTCCCTTAAGGCTTCTTGAATCTTTTCCGTAGCACGTTTTTTGATTCTACCTTTGAATTGTTCTAACTCATCATCAAATGAATCCTTGTATGTTTTTTCTGCTACCTGAATCCTGTTTTACATAATGTAATGTATAGTTTATATGTAAAAGAAATAAGTAATATAGCTTAAAGACGAGGTTGTTGTAATGTAGTCACATAAGAGTATGACTGTAAGCCCGACAGCTGTGGGTTCAATTCCCACTAGGCAGAATGAATTAATATATATTAATATTTTCATTTCTTTGCTTTGGTATTGACAGCAAAGCATCATCACTTATCTGCCTTACACAGAGAGTTAGGCAGAGAAAACATACTTTCAAGACATTATTTTTAGTTTTTCAAATTTGGCAGGAGAATGCTGCGGTGTCTTACTACAGTGGGGAAATGGTTCAACTTGCATATAATAATAATTTCGTAAGGTTTGTTGTATTTTCTTTTATTCTGTTTAGTTAGATTGCCACACTCTGTGAAAATTCTTGATAATAACAAAATTATTATTTTTTTTTTCAAATTAATAATAAACTAATGTTTCAAAATATTCTTTTCATACCTTGAGAAAAAGGAACCTATACAAGCTCTGGGGTCCACATCCAGCTGTTTAGAGAGCTCCAACATATATTGCATACAGATTGTTTGATGAGCCACATGTGCCATTAAGTCATGTTTCTGAAATTAAATTTTTCTTTATAAATAACTGTTCTCTGTAACAGTACATGAAGTGACTAAAATAATTATAATACTTTTTCTTTCATTTTTCTGCTTTTACTAGCATATAGCATTGATAACCTAGTGACAAAACACTTCATGAGATCAACACCATATTATTCATTTTGTACAGTGGATGAAACCTACAACCATTGCATTTACAGTCAGATGCCATGTTTTTTGAGAAATAATAGGCCCTCTAAAAATAGTTCCACAACTTAAGCATGGATAGACAAATTATATAATTACCTCTTCCATTTCTAAGTTAATACACCAAATGACAAGGTAATTAGCGGTCTCTTCGCAAACTAATTGATTGTGCTCTAAAAGGAATTGTTTTGAATCATCATACCGACGTAGCATACCAAATTGTTTTAAAAAATTTTCATTATCCTCTACAAATTTTTTCATTCTTGCTTCCTTTTCTTCCTCTGTTAAGTTCTCACCTTTAGGCCTACCAGCTTTAGTGTTAATTATTGTTTTCGTAAAACCTGGTTCACTTATTGTGTCCACATTCCATGGAGTTTTCTTTTCTTTCTTTTTCAAGTCGTCTTCCTTTGATTTAATTGCTCTTTCTTCTTTTTCGAGTTCAGCTAGACACTTTTTCAAAGATTCCAAATCAGTGCTGACAGGGGCTGCTTCAGCTAGCTTCTTTTTAGTTTCAGCTAGTTTTCTAATATTTTCAGCTTTACGTTGTACATGCTCATCATGTTCGCGTTTTCGTTCTTCCATGCGTTCAACACGGGCTTGGTGCCGCCAACGGAAAAGCGAAGGAGTGTCAATATTTGGATGTGTTTCATCTTCATCGTCAGAAATCTAGGCACAAGTAAATAAGTAATAAATTAACAAAATTAAAAGTGAACAAAAGTAAAAATATACTTTTATATACTCGATTTTAATAAAAATATCTTGTTTTTTTTAATGATTAAAATAAAGACTAACCTCGATGTCTTTCCATTTGCTGTAGTCTACCATGGCTAAAAATTTTCCTTATATATATATCTCAATAAAAATCACTGAATTAGTACAATTTAGTTTTTAATAGGCGTTTTCTAGGTGTCTCAAGAATGCGATTTTATTTGTTTGACATTCGGTTCATCCGGAATATTCGTTGCGCTATCAATTCCAGTGACAAATAATGCGGGGACAAGCCAACTTTGCAATAGCCTACGTAAAATGGAACGTTAAATATATATTTATTATGTACTCTGTACTGATATTAATTATATTGTATTATAATTTTGCGTAAATAATTTATCCGTATAAAGTGTTATTATCCACTATTGGAATAGTTTTATATCGGACGACCTCTTGAAAGGATGAAAACGAATACCTACTTAACTCGAATATATTTGAAAATGTACCCATTTAGACCTCAAACTAGCAGTAAATAAAAGGTTTTTTAGGTAATAATTGGTATATATCGATGTAAGAAAATAAAAAACGTAAAAAAAAAAATTTTTTTATTTAAATATAAAAAAAATGCAGACCAATGGGCACATGTAGTATGTAAATTTTCGAAACTATTATTGCGACACGAAATGTTTTATAACACTTTTTACACTATCAACGCGTGTTTTTATGGCACATTGCACGTCTCAGCTGCTAGCAAAATTTTTGGGAGTAGTGGTCTACCCCGTGGTGCTGCAGACTTGGTGCTGCAGAAGCTGCTGGTCGCATAAATAGGTTGATGTTTTCGTCTCTTAAATCGTGACGAGCGATGTAACGAAAAAATCAAGCTAATCTATCCTGTTTATATTAGTTAGCAAGTGCAGGTGCCGCGAATTTGCAACAGCAAGATCCTATGTATGTGTGGATAAAACCCACCACCATTTTTTGCCACGTACAGCATTGCTATATAGGTAAAAAGATTGATCAGCCTGATCAACCCCGCCCATACCACACTGTAAAACCTTCGCACTAATAAAATTTGGTTAACTTGGTAAAAGCAGTAATCAAAATCGGCTCGGTTTTTCTTTTCATATCCTTTACTGCTGAGTTTCATCTTTTAACAATTCTTAAATTTCTCAAGACGACCTTGTATATTAGTCGTAGTTGGATCACTTTTACACCAACGGGGTTGCTCAAGATTACGGTTCCTCTACGTCTCTTAGCAAAAGGTTGATAATTGCTACTGTCTCAATTTTCATTGCTTCTATTAGTAAGCAGGCAGATTAGCAGTGCTTCGTATATTGTTATCATCTCCTTCTTCGTCGATTACCACACCTGGTTCTAGAGGCAGCGCAACTAAATATACCTCTCCGAAGTCTTTTTCTTCAATAATTACAACTGCGATTGCTTCTTGAAGACCCTTATATTCATTGCGACCGCTAAATATCCTAAGAGTCATTATGAACTTTGGATGGACATGCGTATAAAAACATAAAAATTTACCTCTGATGTGCCCATTGGCCCCAATTGGGGACAGCATCGTAAAAGTTGAATTTGTCCTATTACGACTCTTCTTTTCTAATCAAATGTAATTATATTACATAGAATACTAAGTACTTAAGTATGTTTTGTACCAAAACAAATGTATTTAGAAGAAAAAGTTAAAAATAAAAATACTTACATTTTGCCTTCACAGATTTCGTGAAACAGCTTTACAAAAGGCACGAAATGAACGATTGTAAAAACTTTTTAATTGGATTTTACGTCTACAACATAAGGATATACTACTTATCTTTACAATTCTAGACATAAACTGCATAAAAATAAAAATATAAAAAAAACAAGGGTACTATTGTAGGTGTACCCATTTGGGCACGGCGGGTCTATATGGGTTAAAACTACAAATTTGGGGTGTAAAGAACAATATTGAGACTTAAATAGGCTTTAAATTAATATTAAAGAGTAAAAGGATGAATATTTGGGCTAAAATCCTAATTATGATAAATGATAATCCCAAAATCTCAACAAAACATTTAATTTTTCTTTTTTTTCTTCGCCAGGGTGGTTAAGATGGTTGCAGCGATGGTAGATGTGGTAATTTTTGTGGTTTCTGCTATAGTTTCGTTAATAGGAATTAGATTTTCGTTCAATTCATTTCCTCGACTCTCATCAGGTATACTTATTTGGAATTGGAGTAATACAACTAAGTAGGTCACCATTGTGGCAAGAAGCTGGAAACATATTTTTAACAATAGTTTATTTTCTTATTAAATTATAACATTTATAATATATTTACATATATATAGATAATTTCGAAAAAAGATTTTTTTTTAAACACTGATTAATTTAGTTTCAATATAAATAAATAATCCCGAAAATACACGTGATGGTTGTGAGTATTCTTTTACAAAATAATGTTGTTATTTAAATATATATTATTATATTATTTTTTTCATGTCGTTCAGTAAGTAAATATTCTTTATTAGATGTAATTTAAAAATTCAGTCATTAATGAGCGGTTCGTTCTGGATAGTCTCTGGTATGTTTTGCACTTTAACTAATTGGTGTTGGTGTAATAGATGAGCCAGTTCTATTCAAATACTTTCAATACATTTTACATAATACTGAATATTTTAAAAATGTTTCTTTTTTCATGTTAAAAAGAAACTTTTTTGAAAAGGAAGAAACGTATTTGTCCTACCCAAGATAAATTAATGTGTAACACTTAATTATTAGCTTCATCTTTTACGGTTATACAACACTATTATTACTTTAAATTTACACAATTTTATAAGATTAGTCCAGAACATATACAAAATATTAAGATAAATTTTAAGATTTAGTAGTTTTTGCGTGAAAGTGGACTAGATATCAATCCTCACAAACTTTCACATTTATAATATTAATGTGAAGTTGTTATTTACAATAAAAATATATTTATTACATGTTAAGAACTAATAATTCAAAAAATTGTAAATTACATACAGATTTAAAAAGATTTCGATTCACGTCGAAGAAGCCGCCTAAGCTTATTTGAGAAGGGTTCATTTCAGTAGCGCGTAAGAACATGTTGACTTCAGTCTGAGCGTCCGTGTTCATCCAGGACAACTCTACCATGAGTAATTTCTTTTGAAAATTTGTTCTCACCTGTAAAGTATAAGACTGGTTTACGATATTAAGAGAAAAGGTTACAAGTAGATTTGTTTTAGGTACTATAATTATAGGTAAGTTTGTGAAGTGAATTGTTATAAGTAAATAAATTAGCTTCACGCTGTATTCCGCACACAGAAGGGTAGGCAGAGGGTACCTAGTGTTAAGACACTCCATTCACCACTTTCTGCCGAATTCTGTATGATTTGCGTGTTGAGGGGCAGAACTCAACGCTGCGCTTTGCCTGGACACCAGAGCGAAGAAATGGAAATATAAACGTAAATAAACATTTCACTTCCTCGAGCGAGGATCGAACTCACAACCGTCGCGTTGCATTCACACCCTTGTGCCGCTGCACCACCGTTTATCTCAAGAACGTATCAAACGGTATTTTAAATGAAATCTCCAAATATCCAGCCCTACGATCATAGAAAAAAATTAAGCTTCTAAGTTAACACAATCAAAAGTTACGAGCGCTTATGCATCATAGTTTTTGTATTATTATTTTAAAATTATTTTAATGTCTTTCTATTATATAAAAGACTTGTTAAGCTTAATCTATAGTTAAGTAGGTACTTAATATGATTCATATAATATGTAATTCCTTATTCTACTCACATTGTGCGATGCGTAATGGGCTTCATCACAAATAAAAAATAATAAGAAAATGCTGCAGCAAGCAGTCACGGCCAGTCCAATATCCTTGATACCGAAACCTTCAGAGATTTGACTAAGAAGGCCGTATATGGACAATGTTATGATGAGGAAGAGGTATAAATTGACAAAACTGAAAGTATAGCAATTTGCGACGCCAGTGTTCCGGGCCAATTTACTTAAACGTATCCAAAGAGCCCGATATTCCGCTACTTTTCCTGCGGGCCCTATATGTCGCAGTGCCTGAAAGTGATTGTATAATTGTAAAATAATAAAAAAATATATATTTTAAATTAATAATATATATTTAAACATAATTTGTCTATATTTTAACGATTATTTTTTATTGTAGATAAAGTGAGGAAATGTAGATATTTAACTTACCTGTTGAAAATCTTCTGCGAGTATACTTGCACAGACACTTAAAGTTTCACATAAGAGATACCAATACCCCCCTAAAATATACGTAAGGATTTCTAAAAAAATGTAGGGTAAAATCTGTATTAACTTAAAATGCACCATTGTAACGTGAGTGATGACGACAGAGCTTGTCGACAATATTGGTATGATTACAGAAATTGCTAAAGCTTTCTTATATAAATTAATAGGTAAATTTCTTCCAGATAATTTCTTATAGCATATCTGTAATTAAAAAAAATATTATTTAGTTCTATATATATCAGCTTCACGCTGTATCTTGCACACAGCAGGGTAGGCAGAGGGTACGTAGTGTTAAGACACTCCGTTGCCCAGTTTTTGCCGAATTCTGAAGGGATTGCGTGTTGAGTGGCAGAAATCAACACCGCGCTTTGCCTCGACACCAGAGCGAAGAAATGGAAATACAAACGTAAATAAATATTTCACTTCCTAGAGTTGGGATCGAACCCACAATAGTCACGTTACAGTCACACCCTTGTGCCGCTTAAACAATATTTAAATAATATATCTAAAGAAACTATTTACATACTTCAAAATCAACCCATCCATTCAGTATGCCCGCAATTTTCCCTGTTTCATACCACAATATTGGAACTACCAGCATAGGAAATAGATACACTGTAAATAGATATTCGATGACAGCCTTCTCGAATTTCCCTTCCGCAGTACGCAATATCTGCACTTTATTCAAGGTCAGGTATGATATGTAGCCAATAAGGCAAACGTAGCATATAAAAGAATACAACATAGAAGGAGATGCAATTTGGAACCGATTCAATCCTGGAGAAGGTCTCGTCAGGGGCAAAACTCCCATAATGCGAAGTAAGGCGAACACTGGTTTTATATTCTCGTATATAATATCCCTATTAATTTGAGGGGATATCAAGTTATCATGTAAGGGTGCTATCGAGTTGCCGGACATGGGCTTCATATGTGGAGTACGAGCTGGCGCGACATCCAAAAATATTATTTTGTTCTTCGATTTGTTCGCCATTTGCGTAAAGCCAGTAGGTATAGAGGTAGTCGTTGGGTACAGAGTGTTACTGGTAAATAAAGACATTTGGAGTTATTTATCTTATTTTTTTTTGGAATTTCTTGCTGATTGTAAACAATAGAAACGTCGCGAATGGAATGAATTGTAGGGAAAAAATGGTCGTTACAGCCGACACTTAGATAGGCTTACTGGTGATATATCATACTTGACAAGATGATTGGACTGTAACCACTTTGATGGCGGTGTTAAATTTTCAGTGCGTTCTTCACCTTCAATGTAACCTTGTGAAAAACGTAAATGTAATTGATGAATAAATTTCTTCGTAAAGGTATAGTTTTAAATTTTAAGTTTACATAAAAGATTTATATAGCTACTTTTTTGGTTTTAAGGATTAAGTAAAATGAAATTGAATTTAATAATTTAATGCGACGAGTGTGGATTCGATTTCCACGCGGATGAATGATTTAGTATTTTAATTTGTTCGCTCTGTTACCAAGTCAAAGGCGCGGCGTTGAGTTCCGTCACTCAACAGCCAATGCCATGTAAATTCGGTGGAAAGTGGGGAACGGAGTGTCTTAACACTTTATCCTGCAAATAACAGAGAGTTCCTTCCACTTACACTATACACACTTCCTTATCGACTACGCCCGACATACACACTCCATTTAGTCTTATCAGAGTGGAAGAATGAAAGTAATTTGCCCGAGGTGGAACGGATTCCATAATCATCTATAATCGTTTACAGTCATAAGCATCCCACTGCACCATGACGGCCTTTAATAAGCCTGTTTAATGTACCTATATGTATATAATAAAATCAAAATTAAGCCTGTTATTTTTATAGCTTATAGCACTGGTACTTTCTCCATTCGTCCATTCATTAAATTAATCTTCCAGACTGTACTGTACTCGATTGAAAATCGCGCTTAGAAGCTCATTGGCGACATAGCGATTGTTAAGGCAAAGCTGCAAAGCCTTGAACATCGTCGAAAGGTAGCTTGCCTGTCGGTATTCTATAGAATACATTTCGGAGAGTGTGCAGCAGCGCTGCATGACCTGGTACCCTCTTCTCCTTTTCATCTGCGGGGCACTAGACGTAGGCTGGGATTTCACCCTTATGTAATCGGTAAAGGAGTGGAACTCCCTGACTGCTGAACTGTTCCCCGCCATGTATAACCTGGTTCTCTTTAAAAAACGACCTTCGTTCGCATCGTCACTTACCACCAGGTGAGATAGCGGACAAATGCTTGCCTTTCTACAATAAAAAAAATAATCATAAATTATTAAGTTTTCTTTCAGATAATTCTCTTATCTGTCGCTTATCTGAGACCACAATTCCAGCTGAGAAAAAGAATAACCGAAACAATAATAAAAAAGGTTTATCGTGGATGAAGTTGTAAAATATGACGTTTCACAGGACACCTGGTCGACAATATATAATGGTGTTAGATATTTCTACTAACAAATGAACGTCGAGTTTATAGACCATAAACTCGAGGTGGAGCTATAATAAAACAGTACTGGAGTAGATCCCGATGAATTAGGCCGTAAATAAATATAGTCTTTTAAATAGTTGTAAGATATCTTATTTATATTTATTTGGGTACTTTATATTTTACTGGGAAACGAAGTTTTCATGCCATTATTCAGAAATATAAAGCGTGGTGTTGGTTTCCGATATGTAGTGTTTCTTTTTTTATCCCGCATATTAGGTAATGCTGGCGGGCAGAGGAAGTTTAGCGTTAGGATGCCTTCTGAGCTCTAGGCGTTAAGAATTTGTTCTCCACGTATCATCCAATTTACGAGAGGTGGCGTGTTCATGGACGAAACTTGTTTTGATACCAGAGAAGAAGAAAGAGAGAGAGAGTTAAAATGAAGTGACTGAGTTGGATGTTTATTGTTTAACCAACTTGACCTTCGTACGTTTGCTTAATATACGTAGATAAATATATGATTTGTCACACAGTAAATGAAGGCCGCCATGGCCTATATTTTAGGATATTTAGTGAATTTGACCCAAAATTTGGATAAAAGTTAGACATTTACACAAAGATTTGGGTTGTCACGTACTCATGTCGATTTTCCTCTTAAATGTCCATTATTACTATTTTCAACTGTAGCGTATTTTTAAAATTTTTAAGTGTTATTCCACACTTACAAAAGAACATATGGCTCAGTGGTCAGAGCGCTTGGATGGTTTTCAAGAGGCGCGGGTTTAAATCCCGCTACGTTCTAATTATTATGGGTTTTCTTAATAAGTATTTTTCTTACCTAACTTTGGCATAAAACTTTATTTTTTTTTAAATAATTCATAATCATCATAAGATGGCAACGTTTTAATAATCGATTAACCTGGCAAGATGCAGGTAAATTTGATTGTAGGCAGCTTAAAAGAGCCCGCGGCGCTTGAAGATTGAACGCTAAATGAGTAAACTATCTTCGATGGAGGAACTTTACCGTTTTATATCAACAGGGGATAAACTTATTTCTTACGTATATATAAAGTATTATTTATATAAGGTATTTCCTTTCAAATATTATTTATATGTAACTTACTTAATACATCAGCCGTGGAGTGGGGTAAGTATCCCACTCGAGGTAATTAATTCGTATTCATGTTTTCGTTCTGGTGTCGAGCGCGGCGTTGAGTTCCACCACTCCAGGTTCAGAATTAGGCGAAAAATAGGAGACGGAGTGGCTTAACACTAGGTTCCCTCTGCCTACCCTACTGTGTGCGGGATTCAACGTGGAGCTGATTTAACGTAATAGGTCTCACTCACAGTCCGCATAAATCAAAAGTAAGACGTGAGTTTGTACTTTGACTTAAAACATTTCTTTGTGTGTCATAAGTTAAAAAGTTTCCTCTCGTAGTTCACTTGGGATACACAGTGAGCTCTTTAAATATTCTTCGGGGGTTGTCAGAAGTTTGTTTTTCAAAGTCAGCGCGTTGGCGAAGGACAATTTTTCCCAGGAAAACAAGCTTTTGTCAACTTCCTATGTATCCGATTTCATTCGATGAATAAAATAATAAAATGAAAAACTACGAAGTGAATTTAATGTAATATATCTATATATGTAGGGTAGGCAGAGGGATCCTAGGTGTTAAGACACTTCGTTCCCCATTTTCCGGTGAATCCTGAAAGCATCGAGGCCAGTCGTGGCGCAGGAGCACAAGCGAGTGATTGTAAAATGCAACTATTATGTGGGTTCGATTTCCAATAAAGATTTTTTTTTTTAGTTTATATTTTGAATTCTTCGCTCTGGTGTCCAGGCAATGTGCGACGTTGAGTTCCGCCACTCAACACGCAATGCGTCTAGAATTAGATGGAAAATGGGGAAAGAAATATGTTCCAAAGAGAACAGTAAATTTTACGTAGTAAATTATATTTTATGTAGATATACCTATCTATAATATTGTATTTACATATGGGGTTAGGCGTTACCGCAACGAGCTCGTCTCAATAGTTCCTACACGGAAGATAGATGAACCAATCTATATACATTCAGCATCGGCACTTCGAGTAAATTTATTATGGACATATCAGATATCTTCATTAATTTTAGCTTAGATATGAGGTTTGCGGTGATGCATTGCCTGTATCGAAATAATAATTATCTGTGTTACAATAGCAGAAAACAAAAAAAAGTGGAGGATACTGGTTACTGGCCGTTCTGCTACATGCAGGATAGAGTATGAGGTTTTGTCTCTTCGATTATTGATAATATTCCATTTAGTCTGTAATAAAAATTACCTGACTATTTGTAAAATAATCTTGGATTTGATATATTACATTATCTTTAAAGAAAAGACTAATGTTATCGTATTTATATTATCAATCAAATGTAAAAAAATGTCATATGTAAAATGTATGTATTTATCAAATAATTTTTAATGAGCTTAATTAGACAAGACTCGTTAATATTAAGTTCTTCAGTTAGATAAGTTTATATTTTTCTATCATATAATATCCTAAAATGGACAGCAAATAACACGGTGAGATATTACTGATTTATCGTAGCATGTACGCTCAAGATAAATCTCATACTAAATTAGATAAGAAGGTACGTGAAGTGAATTAGATATAGATAGTAACTTGTAGTAATATTGTGTATTAAAAACCGGTTAAGTGCGAGTCGCACCCACCCATCGAGAGTTCCGTAGCAATTACAGGATGAGAGAAGTAGAGCTGTTGACAAACTTAGGTTTCCGGGCATATGCTATCATTTTGTATTGTATGAACATATATGTACATTTTCACTTTTCTGATTTTTTATGTGCTAAATGTCATAATTGTAGGTCCACGATAAATGCTGTTATAGGTTTTGACTATTGGCATTTCTTACAAAATCGACTCACAAATGCTCGTATCTTTTTATTGCGTTGACTCAGCAGCTTTACATTTCCTGTGCTATTTCATTATTTGTTTGTTATTTAATATCCATGCAATATTTGTAATTTCAATGTTAGCTTGCTACCTCCACGCGATTTTGAGAAAATTAGTCTTGACAGACGAACAGATGGTCAACAAAGTGATACTATTTAGGGTTCCCTTTTAACCTTTGGAGGTACGGAACCCTAAAAATGATGTAATAGTGCGGGGTTCTTAGTATGCAGTAGTTGTAAGGGAGAGATAATATTCAAATGCACCCCACTCCTGTTCAAGGACCATATCACTGTCAGTCGCACCTAATAGCTATTTGCGAAAAATCCCCGATAATACCCGCAGGGTAAAAATATTATGGACGATAAAATTATTTAACTAACATTTTCTACACACATTTATTGTATAAAGTAAATGAGAAAAAAAAACAATTTTAAAGATGTGTACATTTTAATATAAGAATCCAAAGTCAAAGTCAAAATATCTTTATTATTCTTAATATCTTTATTGAAATTCTTAATATTTATTTGGACATGTCAAAACAAAATGAAAAATGAAAAACAAGAAATCCAACGATGATTACAGATATTTATTTCAAGGAAAATCTAGAACAGAGGCAAGCCGTGGCGCAAAGGCGTAAAAGTATGTAACTGTGAACGCGACTGGTTGTGGGGTCGATCCGCACTGGAGGAAATGAAATATTTATTTAAATTTTTATTTACCACCAGAAGTCGGCAGAAAGTGGGGAACGGAGTGTCTTAAGACTAGGATCCCTCCGCCTGTTGTGTATGGGATACAGCCTTGAGCGGCAGAACTTACAGTCACACCTTTAAGCCGCTGACGACGGCCTTACTTAGACAGCTATTTAGTAGTTAACAGGGACAAAATCTAGGTAGGAACTAGTAGTTTATAAAATATTTCAACCCAAGTATAAAATATAGCTTTTTCTTGTTAATATAGAGCGTCGACTTAATCCCTGCATCGTGTATATGAAAGCATGCCTTACACCTTACATCGAGTAATGCAGTGTTTTCAGTAGATAATGCTACTGCTTAAAATTCATAACTATTTACAGATTTAAATTTGTGATTTTATATAATCGATTAAAAAAACCTAATAAAGGGTTATAAGTATTATATGTAAATTATATGTAAAGTAAATATTATATGTGTAGTAGGTATAATGTTATTAAAAAAGTAGATTAAGTAGAGACTAGACACTAATAGCGTAATAAGCAGTAATATCTTTAACCTGATTTTTTTAATTGGCTTTCATTTAACAGGTAGAGGACACTTGGGAATCTTATGTTAAATCACTTCCGTTCCGTTTTCCGCCGAGTTCACATTGCGTTTTGAGTGGCGGAACTTAACGCCGCGCTTTGTTTCGTTATCAGAGCGCGGACGACGACGGCCTAAAAAACAGTGTTTTGAAAGACAATATATCTTGAATGTCTTATAATAATATATTACTAAGTTTAACATAAAATTCAATTAATAGAACAAATGAGATTCTTATATATAAACTAGTAAAGTTTTACCGGCATTGGACAATTGGACATAGTTAACAATTGCGGTGAAATTCAATTATATGGTAAAATATTTTGTTTTTTATTTAACAAGGAACTGCTTAAACCAAAAACATGCATAATGCTGGATTAAGTCGACGTCTCGTGAAATATTTTCTTTTGTTTTAGCACTGTTATGCAGATTGCTTTCATGGTTCTAAAGCAGCTTCTTATAAAATCTCTTTATTTTTAGAAATGTGGTCGCTTAAATTTTTTATTTAATTTATTTTATATTTATTTAGTTCTTTTTATAAATATATCTAGTACATACACTAGTTGCTACTGTAGGGTTAAATGGGTTTTTCGTCAGGTATCTAAAATTTTTCTCTAATATAACAAAAATAATTATAGAAAGATTTTTTAATTTTGACGTCTGTGCCAAATAAAATAAAGAGGCTTATTAATTTGATATTGTAGGAAGGTTGTCACCTTCAAAATTATACAATCTTTCTCTAATTATTTTTGTTTAACAAAATCAAAGTACGTTTAACTTGATGACAAGTAAATTTGTTTATTACTTTTTAGTTTAGGTTTCATGATATTCAAATTCAAAATTCAAAATATTCTTTATTGAAATAAACTTATTATAAGCACTTTTGAATCGTCGAATGAACGTGAACATATGAACAAAAAGCCACCACCGGTTCGGAAGGCAGTGTTGCTGAGATCAGCCGGCAAGAAACTCAACAGTTGCTCTTTTCAACCACAAACAATTCCTTACATTTGCATTACATTCAATAGACATTAATTCCATACATGTTTATCATCTAAATATTCTTGAATAGCTAAGCTAAGCTTGATAAGCTTAATAAGCTTATACTATATAAATATACATATTAATTTAGCTTAGCTTTATTTTTCGTAAATATCACAGTAATTTTAACTTTTGCTCTTTTATGTTTATATATTGAATCTCTTTATAAAACAATAATTAGGATAAGAATCAAGGGTCAAGGCTTTGTATGCTTATCTTTTAGGAATATAAAGTGTTACATATCATAAAAAAAATATAAATAAGTGAAAGTATTATCTTTTCTAATACGAATTACTTTAAGGGTTCAATCAAAAAGAATCCAGTTATCTTTTAATTAAGTCGGTGGGAGCATTTGAGGGAGCTAGAGGTGGAGCAATGAAGGGCCGATAAGCGAGTTTGTACAAAGATTGTTAATTATTACAAACAAAGTCTCCTTGCCAGTTCCGCGACTACGTATAATAAATAAGTTTTTTTGACAGAAAAAATATTTAAATATTAATAAAAAATAATCCTTCAACTACTTATTAATAATAATTAATACATTTTAGATTTTGCTTAAAATCAATTGATTCAAATGTTACTATCAAATCATTATTTATTGTTCGTTGATTACATAAGATAATATTAAATAAATATTTGTTATAGTTAGGCAAGTTTAATAATTATAATATCTAATAAAATTTTAACTTGATCGCAGATATATAGATATAGATAGATTCTAACCAAGAAAGAAAATACATTTTTTTATGTAGAGATATGCAAGGAATGTAGTTGTCAGAATATACTTTTATTAAATTAGTGAATAAATTTTACATTTTTAAATATAAATTATTATAAAAAACTACATTTAAAAATATAAAAACCCACTCTTCCGAGGCCGGGACAAGGGTCCAAACCATCGGTGGCTAGGGCTCCAGAGAGAAGAACCTCCGCACAATACGCGCCGTCCCAAGTAACACTGCCTTCAGTATCCGGTTCTTGATCCAACAGCTAAGCGATAGCCTCTTAAGATGTTAGTCGAGGCTTTTCGCTATTAAACCGTTAATGTAGTTTATTATTATGTAAAAGAGAGAATAAAGTGACTTGTCACAAAGATTTGTCTTTCAGATAATTTACATTATATCTATAATATTTATTTATGCACGTTATTTTCACGAAAGAAATTTTACTGTGGATTAAACTATATATTATTTACATATAAAAAGTGTATCAAGAGTATTAGGAGCGACAAAGGTTTTCTAATCTCCTACCCTGCCTAATACCAGTACTTATTGTAAGTCTAAGTTGAAATGTTTTTGTTTAGATGTAACAGTTAGTATGGGAAGATATATAAAAGAAATTCTAAATATGTTATCACATTTAGAATTTCTATTACAAATATACTATATGATGAGAAAGTGAAGGTAAAACTGTAATAAAAAATATTTGAATATCCTTACACAAAAGCTTATAAGCTTAGCTAAAATTATCAAAAAAAAAATCCCATTATAGATAATCTTCTAAAGTAAGTTAAGTAATAAAATATAGTATAAATATAATAAGTAATAAAATATAATATCTGGAATCTGACTGTTATCGCAGTGCTTGTGAATACAATCCCTACACTTGTAGAATTAGTTTCATTTCCTTATTTAGGAAAGAGAAGAAATACAATATACGGCATAAAGCATGAAACTGAAAATGATTATATTATGAATTATTATTAACTTTTAGTCACGACGTTTATTTCTCTTATTATTCTCTTCTCTTTCTAATCCTCCAAATACGTAATAATGTAAGGAGCAATGTACGGACGTTGCTACAAATATTCTAACCATTTTTTTAAATTTTTTAATTAAAAAAATAGATAATATGTGCCAAAATACATAAATGTATAATATACTTTCAGAAGCAGAACAATCACGAAAACTACTAAAATTCGATTAGTCAGGGCTCTAGTGTTTCCCATATTTATTTACGCTTGCGAGACATGGACGCTTCGGAAGAGTGACGAGAAGAAGATAGACGCTCTCGAGATGTGATGCTGGAGGAAAATGCTTGGAGTGTCTTGGACGGAATTTAGAACGAACGAGTCCGTACTCTGGGAACTCGACGTAAAACAACGGTTGTCCTCCATTGTCAAAACACGCATTCTCACTTTCTTCGGATATATTTCTCGACAAGGAGATATTTCCATGCAACGCCATGTGATTCAGGGAAAAGTTGAGGGTAGCAGGCCACGCGGTAGATCGGCCATGCGATGGACAGACCAAGTGAAGGCTGCCTTCAATGACCCACTCTACACCAGGCAGACAGTCAACCGCGTAGAATGGCGTCGGACTGTGTGGCGCGCCACCAACCTTTGAAAAAGACGATCACGACTGCTCTGTCAAGAGCGAAACGACAAAGAAAAAGAAGAAGAAGAATAACATATTTTCTAATTGCATATATATAATACATCATATTAGATACCTACTGAAATCGTAATATAGAAAATAGAATGTAAGAAATGGATTACAGGTGTTCGTTGGTAATTGAATTACTCGTCTAATACCTTAATAAATGATAAGACATGGCTGATTTGAAGATACTTTATTATTATAGATTTTCTAGGTTTTTATCATAATATCAACGTATTGTACTTTTATGTTATTTCTTTTCAATTAAAATCATGAAACTAATATTTCTCTTATAATTAACGTTTTCTATTGGATTGCCTCATAGGCTTAGTTGTCTCGCAGGCTTTAGGCATTAGATATAATAAGAAAATACTTACGTACTTAATTTTGTTTTAGTTTGTAGTTTTGGTTAATTTTAAATCGGGTATTTGCAGTGGTTAATTTTATTGGTAATTAAAAAAAAATACTACCTTAGATCATTGTTTGAATGTCACCAGAGAAAAGTGCTTCCACTTAGTACTTGTTACTTAACAATTTATAGTCTAATTTTTAAATTCGAATTGAGTACCTAAATACAGCTTTTTTTTAATGTTTTGAATTTATATAATTTTAATCGAACGTAAAGGATATTTTCCTTACGTATATATATCTTATATTCTTTGCTACTGACTTATCTTATAAAATATGAAAAATGTTTCCTTCCTTAAACTGAAAACCGTTCATATAAATGTTTCGCTTTTTCGTTTTAAAATCGAATATTAATGTATTTTCTCTTTTACAGGTCAATTTAGTCGACTAAACGTTCGTCTCATTAATTTTAAAGTAATTAAATGAATCCCGAAGCCCATCTTCGCTCCACTAGCTGTCGGTTAACGGGTAGCGAGGGCTACTAGCCTGGTTCATATTAATTAGCACAATTTAATTTTTTTTTTTTTACGAGACAGTTTTAGGGTTTCAATCCAGAGGGTGTCCAGACTAATATCTATCCGATATTGGTTTGTGGGCATACGGGTACGCAACCCCGGATCCTCGAGCCGCCACTCTTATTTCCTCATCCAGTCCGTAAGAATGATGTCCTTCCTCCCCCCTCTCCTCCTCCTTCCTTTGCCTATCCTACCCCCTTCTATTTTCCTCTCCCCTCGGTTTTTCCCCACAAAGGGGTCTTTGGAGGTCAGAGGGCAGTCGCTTCACGAAAACTGCAAACCGCCATATTATGAAACGAACCAAGAACAGACTGGGTACGGCTAGGGCGTCGCCGCAAAACGACGCGCAGGCACATCGCCCTACACCTGCGACAAGTGGGCAAGGGCTACCGTGTCAAGTACAGGCACGGTTAAAGACGCAAGTACCCAGACGGAAACTCCGCTTTGCAACGTGGAATATTGGTTCTCTAACCGGATGACGTAGCGAACTCGCAGATGTACTCATGAGACGTCGGGTGTGCTTTCTTCCAGGAAACTCGCTAGAAGGGCAATAAGTCCCGTAACATCGGACAGCGTTACCGGCTTATATACACTGGTTCACCTTCAGGTAGAAACGGTGTAGCGGTAGTGCTTTCTGAAGAGCTTCAGAATGGGCTCCTTGAAGTTGACCGTCGCTCCGACCGCTTGATGCGAGTGAGGGTACTGATTGAGGGCGTTATCACCAACTTAATCAGTGCCTATGCTCCCCAGGCGCGATGTAGTGCGGCCGAAAAGGAAACATTCTAGGAGCATTATGAAGGGGTGCTACTTGCTGTGCCGTCTACCGAAGTGGTCTTAGTTGGGGAGGGACTTGAACGGGCACGTCGGTAGGGCTGCTGAGCCGTATGAACGTGTTCACGGGGGTTTTGCGCACGGTCTTCGCAATGCAGAGGGAGAAAACATTCTGAGAACCTGTATTGCGTCTGATCTGGCCGTCGTTCTTCCAAAAGAATTCTCAGCACCTTATCACGTATAAGTGCGGGTCCCACTCAACTCAAATAGACTATTTATTGACCAGACGGTGTCATATGGGCAGGGTAACTAGCTGTAAGGTCATTCCAGGCGAAAGCCTAACGGCCCAACATCTTCTTCTTGTCATGGACTTTAACGTCACTCCGAAGAAGAAAGTAGCCGAGAAACGTAGGCTTCTGATCAAGTCGTGGTTGCTGAATGGACCGATGCAGACCGACTTCCTGGCAGAGGTGAAAAGTCATAATCTTTCAACTAACACCGAGACTGCTTAGGATGCTTGGGATCGGGCTCAGTTGGCAATCATTGCGGCAGGCAGGCGATTTCTTGGCGTTTCTAGGGGAGAACGTGTCATCGACAAGGAGACATGGTGGTGGAATGACGAGGTCCAGGAGGTGACTCGTGAAAAGAAGGCTGCCTTTAAGAAGTGGCAGGAATCCAACTCTCCTGAAGACAGACTGGAGTACACAGTAGCTAAACGTGCCAGTAAAAGAGCTGTAGCCAGAGCCCGCAGTGAAAGTTTGTCACCATTGTATGATAAACTTGAAACTGTGGAGGGGCAGAAGCTCATTTACAAACTGGCACGTTCCCGGGATAAAGTGACGCAAGATATCGCAAAATGTCTTTGCGTCAAAGATTCCCAGGGCACGCTGCTCTGTAATCATGCCTCTGTGAAGGAGAGGTGGAGAAGCTACTTCCAGGAGTTGCTGAATACTCAGCACCCATGCAGTCTTCATCACGACCCACCGCCTAACCTCGGACTTATTGCCCCAATAACCCTTGACGAAACACGTAATTGCCTTCGACGCATGAAGAACGGAAAAGCGGTGGGACCTGACGACATTCCGATCGAAGCGTGGAAATCGTTGGGCTCTCTTGGTGTGCTCATGCTTACTGACCTTTTTNATACAAGGTCGTCTTGAGAAATTTAAGAATTGTTAAAAGATGAAACTCAGCAGTAAAGGATATGAAAAGAAAAACCGAGCCGATTTTGATTACTGCTTTTACCAAGTTAACCAAATTTTATTAGTGCGAAGGTTTTACAGTGTGGTATGGGCGGGGTTGATCAGGGTGATCAATCTTTTTACCTATATAGCAATGCTGTACGTAGCAAAAAATGGTGGTGGGTTTTATCCACACATACATAGGATCTTGCTGTTGCAAATTCACGGCACCTGCACTTGCTAACTAATATAAACAGAATAGATTAGCTTGATTTTTTCGTTACATCGCTCGTCACGATTTAAGAGACGAAAACATCAACCTATTTATGCGACGAGCAGCTTCTGCAGTAGCAAGTCTGCAGCACCACGGGGTAGACCACTACTCCCAAAAATTTTGCTAGCAACTGAGACGTGCAATGTGCCATAAAAAAACGCGTTGATAATGTAAAAAGTGTTATAAAATATTTCGTGTCACAAAAATAGTTTCGAAAATTTACATACTACATATGCCCATTGGCCCCATTTAAGGACGGCATTTTTTTTATATTTAAATAAAAATTATATACATATATTTTTACGTTTTTTATTTTCTTACATTGATATGTATCAATTATTACCTAAATAACCTTTTATTTACTGCTAGTTTGAGTATGGGTCTAAATGTGTTAAATAAATATTTTTTTATAAATTAAGCTTCTAAGTCATAATAAAAGATACGAACATTTAGATATGTGTCTAGTATTAAATACGCCACGTAATCCAGAGCCTACAAATTAAGAAAAAAGTCCGAAAAGTTACAAAATATAAACTTATAATTGTAGTTAATTTCATACACTATATATGAACACAAACACTCGCGGACTGTATTTTGTTACTTTTATTTAATTAGACGTGTTAATTAGTGTGTGTGATAGCTCAATTTCCCAATGTCCGATTCAGTTGAAATCTAGATTATAACCTTAATTCTTAATTTAAAATGACAACCGCAATAAAATGGCGGTTTTAAAAATTGGAGGATAAAACCCATGTAATATGAGTATCAAATTATGTAGTATGGAAAAAAACTAGAGACTTAAAATAGAACCGGAAGGTGATGGGAAGTTTTTGCAATTAATATTTACAGTTTGGTACAACTGACCTTTTCAATAAAAGTTGGTTGATTTTTGAAAAAAAGACTTTTATTTTTTTGGCCGTAATAGTAAATTAGCATTTATAAATTTTATTGACATGAAACAGATTTTACTATTATTTATTATAAGTATAGGTATATTTTTAAGTTACAGATAATAAATTAGTAACAAGTCTGGTTAAATATTAATTTATTGGTAACTACTGGTAACCCTAAAGAAAACGTAAAGTTTATGTCCCTACTTTGTAGTTTAGTCCCAAATGCTCGCTTGTTAGGTTTCAATTGCTGACTAACAGACGGCTTAAACTTACATAATATTCTATTTCCTTGAAATATTGAAATAATTTTAATAATTTAAACAGCATTTCGAGTTATTCTAAGTAAATTTATTTACAAATAACTAACGTTTGCAGACTAGTGTAAGCGCCAAGAGATTTATTCGTTAGTTCTTCGTAGTAGGTATAGAGATATTTGTAAATAATATAATTATTGTTAGCATACTCGTGTAAAAGTGGGTAGGTGGAAAAGACAATAGCAAAGCAGTGGAATTGTGTCAAACGGGAACAGTTGCTTGTAGGCGGGAGTCCTGATTGGAGGGTATGTATATCTATTGTGTAGTGTTGTTCTTGAGTGATACATGTCACTTATTGTAATTACGTGGAACCTCTGTCCGAGTACGTTGGAAACATATGCATTATGCATGTATGCATTTTTGCATTTTTATCATGCATGTATGCATTTTTATCGTGTTATTTTAAAAACTCTAACCGCTTCCGATTTCTAATTCTATATTTATATTTAACTAACTTACTCTCTTGCATTTTTGAATGAACTTTAGATATTTCTTAAAAAAATATAAATATAAGTGATTGCGAAGTAAAGCCAGATTTATTACTGTTGTATATATAGTGTTGTCTTACCTTCAAAAAATGTACGGAGTTGTTAAACTCTACAGATTTTACTTTATAAATCCTTACTTATTAGTTTACTAAGTAAAAAAAAATAAAAATATTTTGATTGACAGAACAAGTGCCCGAGGCCGGAAATAGCGTTCAGGCAATCTTGAAAAATTTCACAAACGTAACATAATATTTAAGTTTTTTGTATACGACTAATCCTTCGTTTATATTCGTTTACTTAGGAGCTTAAATGTAAGTCATATTTTGATCCTCCTGAAATAAATTGGACTTTTTATACCACGGACATATTTATTCTGTAAAATAAGGCTATAAACACATTTTTAATTTTATTGTATATGAAATTTTTATATCGTTCTTTAAAGGAAAGAAAATAATCTTTGGATTACGCTTCCGACGTTGGCGAAATTTCCAATTAATGTAAAAATGTAAAATATTTATTGAATTCAAATATGTTTACAGTCCTCTGTGCCAGTCGTCGTTCGTTATATTAATTATATATTATAAATTAGAAAACTGTAGTAAAGCTATTTTATTAGACTATTTTAGATTTTTAACACGGAAGGTTACAGTAATCGATCGGTCATTGACCGGATGCGGACTCTTTGATTTTATCCTATCCTTTGGCCCTTCCTTTTGATAACTGTTGAATATACCTCGAATGAACTTTCTATATACTTTATACCTAAGCCATGATTTCACCTGATATGGGTTTATATATTCTATGTTTCAAAAAAAATAATAATCAAAAAGTGAGAATAGTTTGAGAAAAGTCATCGGTGCCACCTATAGACCTATTAATTGAATATACTTTCTCGAAGCATTGCAGAGACGAAATGAAAATATGATATATTCCAGTTCCCTGAGTGGGAATCGAACCCATAACCGTTGTGTTTTCAGTGACAAACTTGTGCCTCTACCCACCGACGGCCTTATATTATTCTTTATAAAGTTAAAATACATATTTAGAAAGCGCAAATGTAGTGTTCAAAATGTTAAAAACTACTTATATACATTTTTTATAATTTTCTCATGTAATTAGCAGTTTAAGCGTAAAATATTTCTTATCTTTGATGAAAATACCTATAGAATCTTTATATGACGTCGATTGTCTCTGACAACTTCTTCTTCTTCCTGGCATTAATCCCGGTTATTACCAGGGTCTGCCTTCCTACTCAACCACCTCCACTCCACTCCACTCCACTTTGCACGATCTTTTGCGTCCTCGGTGGTTAGACCATTGGCTCTCATGTCCTGCATCATGACATCCAACCAGCGCTTCCTTGGGCGTCCGAGAGGTCGCGCCTTAGAAACTGGTATAGCAAGGCCCCTGCGTCCGACATAGTTCTTAGGCCGGCACGTAATGTGGCCAAACCATCTCAGGCGACGCTCTTGGAGCTTATCCGCTACGTCACGGACCCCAAGACTATCTCGAATGAATGTGTTGCGTATGCGGTCAGACCGCGTTACGCCGCACATCCACCTCAGCATCTTCATTTCCGTGACGTGAAGCTCCTGAGTGTGCCGAGATAGTGCTGGCCAACATTCGCTGCCGTATAAAAGAACCGGTCGGACGATGCTCTTGTATATCAGCCCCTTGAGCTTGGGCGGTATTCTGCGGTCGCAGACCACACCAGTGACCTCCCGCCATTTGGCCCAGGCAGCGCTTATCCGGCCATGGACATCGTGGTCGATGCCTCCAGACTCGTGCATAACGGATCCAAGGTACCTGAACTTCTCCGACTTAACGGCTGGCTCAGGACCTATAAGGATGGTGCTCGAGTCCCGGCTCCCGCAGGCCATGTACTCTGTCTTCGACACATTTAGTTTAAGGCCGCCGTTCTCAAGCGTACCCTTCCAGAGGTTCACTTTACGCTCCAGCGTCAGTCGGTTCTCGGCAATGAGTGCTATGTCGTCGGCATACATCATCAGCCATGGAGGCTGGTCCTGGATGTGAGCCGAGACAGTATCGAGCACTACATTGAACAAGAACGGACTAAGAGCCGAGCCCTGGTGAACCCCCACTGTAATCGGGAAGGGTCTAGTGTCGCCAACAGCAGTCCTAACCATAGAAGCGGAATCGTGGTACATGCCTCTGATAATCTCAATATAGGCCTCAGGGATCCCTTTGGATCGCAATGCCCACCAGATACACTGACGAGGCACACAGTCAAAGGCCTTCTGCAGATCTAAAAAGGCCACATGCAGAGCTCTCCTTTTTTCCCTGTATGCCTCCATCAAAGTTCTGAGGGCGAAAATGGCGTCCATGGTGCCCGATCCTGGCTGAAATCCATATTGAGACTCAGAGACAGTACACTCTCGGCGGAGCCTGAAGTCGATCATGCGCTCGAAGAGCTTCATGGTATGACTCATAAGCTTAATGCCCCTATAACTACCACAATCTTGAACACTGCCCCTTCCCTTGTAAATAGGGGTAATAAAGCTAAGCCGCCACTGATGCGGCATCTTACCAGTGTTCAAGATATGGTTAAAAAGGTCAGTAAGCATGAGCACACCAAGAGAGCCCAACGATTTCCACGCTTCGATCGGAATGTCGTCAGGTCCCACCGCTTTTCCGTTCTTCATGCGTCGAAGGCAATTACGTGTTTCGTCAAGGGTTATTGGGGCAATAAGTCCGAGGTTAGGCGGTGGGTCGTGATGAAGACTGCATGGGTGCTGAGTATTCAGCAACTCCTGGAAGTAGCTTCTCCACCTCTCCTTCACAGAGTCATGATTACAGAGCAGCGTGCCCTGGGAATCTCTGACGCAAAGACATTTTGCGATATCTTGCGTCACTTTATTCCGGGAACGTGCCAGTTTGTATATGAGCTTCTGCCCCTCCACAGTTTCAAGTTTGTCATACAATCGAAGATATCGAAGTCGATTGTCTCTGACAACATGGCACAATAATTGTGACAGCCGCTATAATTTTTTTTTATATAAAATTAATGTTGACTTAACTCCATGAGAAATATAAATATAATAATAAAAATAAAGAAAGGATAAATAAATTATAAGAAGATAAAATTAAATAGAAGATATGATGAATGCGAAAGCTTCTAAAGTGCTCAGTCCGTTGGGAAATCAACGATATAAAAATATCATAATGTGTTTAATTTATTTTTAATCAAAAACAATAATAAAGTAGAGAAAAGCCTATTTTATTATTGCACAACAATTTTCTCTAAAGTGCATAAAATATATACAATAAACAATGTGGTGAGTGCATAGTGTGACTGTAAATACGATGGTTTTGAGTACCATTCTTTATATAACAAAAAGGGGCAAACGGGTCGAAATAATACGCGATGGTAAGCGGATCCTTCGCCCATGGACATTTACAAGCGGCCAAGCCCCAAACCATAACGCTTAGGAAACACCTCAGGAAGGTGATTCGAAGATCATTTCACACAAGGCCACCTTTTCATATGGGACAGTTAATTTGTATGTGGGACTTACCAACTTCGGAAAAGCTTTTTCCTTTATTTGTATTGTAACTTCTCACTTCGTCTCAATTTTCGTAACTGTATGTCCACCGGAAGATATGGGATTTCTTCAAAACAGCCAAATCGATGCATAAATCCTAATTTATTCTGATTACGTTGACCTGGAGCTTAAATTTTTTCTCGAGAGAAAAGAACTTGACAGACGGAAAACAAACGTAATAGAATGGGTTCCAGTTCCGTTTTTCCTTTTGAGGTACAGAAACCTAAAAACAGAACACTTTACGCTTTTTACAATTTAATTATATTACTAGACAATAAAATTATGAATATTATATTAAGTTCTATCTACTGATAGAAGATGAGGCCAGTAGTGGCCCAAAGGCACAAAGTGTGACTGTCACTGCGATAGGTTGTAGATCCGATTCCCACAAAAGGAAGTGAAGTATTTTATAAATCCATTGTCTTCGCCATGGGGTCGAGGCAAAGTGCGGCGTTGGGTTCCGCCACTCAACGACACTCACTCACGTAATGCCACCAGAATTCGGCGGAAAATGGGGAACGGAGTGTCTTAACACTAATTTCTCTCTGCATACCCTGCCGTGAGCGAGATACAGCTGGGGCTACAGTCTTTTACGTACCTTCTCTCATAAACATACAATAAGCTTAAGCGTACTTTCAATGTATTTACATAATCGTATTCGGAGTGCATTCGACTGCGTCCAATTAGATTCGAGTGTTTCGAGCTTTGAGATCCAGTAATGTAGAAAACTATTCGATTCAGTACATGCACTTTGAATTGCCGTAGTTGAATCTTTAAACATACTTTATGTCCCAGCTGTTCAATTAATTCCAGGGTATATCCATATACCTAGCTCTAATTAAATTTTGCCTTACAATGGGTTACAATTTTTATTATAATTCAGAGAGTGGAGGGCAGAAAGAATGTGTCTTATGGATATCGGTAGGTATATATGTGACCAAATATAACGGTATCAAATTGAACTATAAAGAAATAAATATATATTTTTTTTGTATATTTAAAAAAAACTCAAGGTTTCTGTACTCTGCTTCACTCTATTTGATGCGATGAAAAGAAAGCTAAATGACTATATGAAAATCTACTGGCCCTGAAGGTTCCGTAATATAATAGTTAAAAATATCCATACTCTATTTGCATTAACGGCTTAAATGCAGTTTTCAGTGTTATATAAGCAAAACTTACCTTAAAATTTAGTGTTAAGAGAAGCTTTGCTTATATTCGTTCGGTTTATAAATAAAAAAGGTATATCAATATAAAATATTTTGTTCGACTAAATTTGTATAAAATAACTGGTTTAATTGATTGGAGGAAACATTTTCTGTTTTCAATGTATAGATATTATTTTAAAAATGATAATGTGAGATAATGATAACTGTATTTAGTAGGTACTGATAATTCAGATTAACATAATTAATTGCTTAATTGTGTAGTTTAAGCCGCGAGTGAGGATTTGGCGTTTGGCGCCCATTCCCCGCTAGGGATAAACCGTGAAGCTAGATTAGATTAGACCTACGGCTTCGCCTGCACGTTCAAATGGGACTAAGAGCTGTCACATGCTAAATTCTAAGAGCCTGAGGTAACTCTTACCCCAGGTACAGTGGCTTTACCAAAATTAATGAAGTAATACATCCTTCCTCGATAATTCCTATAAATATATCCTATAAATTTGCAAGATACGGAGAGGGTAGGTAACGAAAGGATAATATACTCTACAGTAAACTTTTACTCTGTAGGCTACCACAAATACCGTTCTGTCATGCTGTCTATAACACTAATTATATATTTAAAACAGCATATTAATATAAATTTACATAAATCAAAACTAAAGGCCTCGACATCGCAAAAATTAAGTACGTCAAGTGTAAAAAATCTCAGGATATATCTTAAAAGCCACCGCTATAAATTACGCTAGCCCTGCGTGTAATCCGAGCTTACTTTGCAGCTTACTCTCAGGAGCGAGCTTGTTAGGTCTTCAATTGCCTTCTGACGGCCCTTTAAGATTTATGAAGGAAAATTGGCTTCAATTACTTTATGTACACAATTTCCTATATATAGTTTGAATGGTGGCGATGTTGGCTGGAGATTATTCAACTAAGGAAAATGTTAATTCCTGACGCATCGTAAAGAAAAAAATTAAATTAGTACCATCCAAGTTGAAAATAAAGTATATCTGAATAAAATAGCCAATTATCCTATCAGACGCGATAATGTTTCTATAATTATATTGCCTGGAACAATGCTCATGTGAAGAACCTTAGCACTGGGTCATAAGAATAATGAGTGTACTCGTATACTAAATGAAATAGATAGTTTTACCTATGGGATCACTCATAAAAATTCAAAGCTCAGTTTAAGCCTCACGGCCTATACCTTTTATGACGCTTAGTAAAAATATTATTTTTTAAAGAAGTTTAAATCTGGGTTATTTATTTAAAATAAAAATTATAAAGTGGTATAAACGTTACTTTAATTGTAATATTTATGCATTGCTTTGGATCCAGTTGACATAGCGGGATACACGAGTGTTAACTCCTGGGAATTCTCTCTCAGCGCAACCTTGACCCCATGAGCATACACCGACGATGACGTTGTTATGGAGAAGAGGTCCACCAGAGTCTCCTTGGCATTGGTCGCGGCCGCCGACGTCGAGCCAACCAGAGCACAACATGTTGTCAGTAATCGCGCGGATTCGGGCATAACGGTTCCTACATATAGCCTGATTCACGGTCCATATTTGCACATGACGAAGTTGCTCAGATGTGGGTTGGAAAAGCTGGAATTTGAATAAAAATTTACAGAATAGCAATACAGATGCTATTAATAGTAATTAATTTATATTTTATATATAAAGTACTTATATTTTGTATATTATACAGGGTAACTTGATCGACAGATCAATGGAGGTCTATGGGAAGAGGGCCGTAGTACCTATTTATTTTACCCCCAAGTGTGTGAAGCAATTTTTAGCACTAGCAGATATTTGGGAATTTGTATTTCTTTAAGTAAAATGAAAATGCATCCATCTATGCAACCAGATACTAACATACAAATATAATAAACAAATACTTACACCAGCTCTCAACTGTCCCCATCCGATGGCCCATACAACTTGGTTATCCAGAAGAGCGTAGTTGGATCCAGGAATGCTGCCAGCACGCACATTATTGTTCATAGAAAACGCAACAGTCACACGAACAATTGCAATGTCGCTGTCAAAGTCCTGACGGGCATGATTGTATTGTGGGTGTCTGATGATAGTGCCAAATGCGTGTACAACTCCGCCGCTGTGTGCATTTGTGGAGCCAACTCGACCACGCCATTGGGCAGGTTGATCCTCTACCCAACTATTTCCTAGTCTAGAACTATATATAATAAAGTAAGTATTATTAGGTTTATTGCATATAAAAAATCAATGCATCACAATGAAAGACATCTATGAAATATTGAAACATGGATTAAGATTACAAATATAAAAAGTGATGAGATACCAAAGAAATGTTTAATAGAGTAAGAAATCATTAAATGACGTTACAGTATAGTGCGTAACTGTTGCGGGCTTGATTCCCACTAAGGCAATTAATTATCTTTAATGCTTCTCTCTGGTGAGAAGGCAAAGTGTTGCGTTGAGTTCCGCCACTCACATACAATGTCTCAAAAACTGGGTGGAAAGTAAGGTAGGAAATGTCTTAACACTCCCTCTGCGTATCCTGCTGTATGCGGGATACAGTGTGAATCTAATAAATATATATCTATAGAGTATGGTATAGAGTATAGTATAGACTGTGTGGCGTTCCGCCATCCTTTAAAAAGGACGACCACGACCGCTCTGTCAAGAGCGAAACGACAAAGAAGAAGAAGAGTATGATAACTTGCTTACGTGCAAATATGAAAGTAAAATTTATGACGTGAGCTGTACTTATACATAATGCTAGTCTCAATCAAATGTTAATGTTAGAATACTAACTAGAAGCAGTGAGCAGCAGTGAGAGCACTTCTGACGTTTATGATAGCCGCTCCACAAGATTGACCGAAGTTTCCAGATCCAGATGACGAAAATAACAAAGACATAGCAAATGGATATTGGCTAATTGTAGTTTCAGAACCCCCTACAATTCTTTGGGGGTTTGACGGTGCAGCTAAAATTATATAGAAGTGTTTATATTTAAAGTTAAAATATAATGAAGAAGTAGAATTAATTGACCGATTTTTCAAATATAAATTCCTAATAATTGTAATAAAATTTTCATCGAATCTTAAAAGCTAAGGTATATTATATAATTACAATTAATTAAATAAAAAAAGGACATAACACTTCATTATAATATTATTATAGTATTATATTCAACGTCCACTTACCAGCTGCAACCGCCAGCCCAAGAGCCAGCACCAGGATCGCACGCATATTGTTATTTTTGCAATAATAATGATATTTACTAAGTATACAAGTATTTATACATTGCTTTTATCGTAATTAAGAAAATTATATTGATAATAGAAAATAACACTTCAGTTTATCAAAATATGTTGTTAATCCCTGGATAATGAGCCTCTTAGATTACCCAAATCATTGAAACAATTATCTATTTATATGATATGGGTGCAATTTGTATTTTTCAATCCCTATTTTTATCAACTGTCCTTATAAGAAACATTGTCGGGTGTAAAAATCGGCAACTTTACGGTACAGCTGGTCACATCATATTAAGTTTTAAATTAAAGCTTTATCGGTTTTCGAAAATATATCAAAAATCGAATTGTCAGTTTTAAAGTGTCAAAGTACAAAAGTAATAATAATGAGGGCGACATTTTAAATAGAGAGCTTATAGAGAATTTACATAGATATTTTATTTATTACAAGTTAATTGTTAATATATTGCCGCTCGATAAAGTCTGGTGTGAATTTGTATTTATATTAGTAATGACGAGACTTGTAATTTGGTTTACATTATTTTTAATTAACTGATTGTATCAAATAGAGCTACCTGAATAAGTTGCTCGAGTTAAAAACTAAAACTAAATATCTCAGGATCAGGATTATAATTGATTTCTAGGGACTTTTATAGGAACACTTCGTCTTTTGTTCGTCCGTGCATCTGTCAAGCCATCATTTGGAGCTGTGAAAAAATCAAACTCTAAGCCAACGCAATCAAAAGATACAGCCGTTTATGCCCCAACTTACCGAAAATTTTCGAAAGTCCCAAGAGAATCCAAAATTCAAAACCTACAGGTACCTTTCGTGAACTTTATTAATAATTTAATCATCATTTATAATGAATCTTTAAATTTGGTACAAAACAACGTCTTAAAGCATAGAATCCATAGATGAAGGAAAAATTGCGAAAAGTAAAAAATATAGGTTTTCATAGAAAAAACTATCATTATAAATTTATATTTGAATACAAAATGAATAAATATTGCCCACGTACTCAAGTTTATCAACTTAAGTTGTACTTCCTTTTCCCAATCCTACAAGATTGTACGGAAGTCTCGGTCTCGCGCAAGTCGGACGAGTAGCACTTAGCCGGTTTTTTGTTCTTGTTGTTTTTACGGTTAGGAAGTGTATAGATTACATATCTTTTAAATTAAGTAATTAGGAAATACCCTGATCATATAGACATCGATCAATTGTAATCTGAAGTATTTATAACTAGCGACCCTCTTGCGGCTTCGCCCGATTTCACTACTGGATTATTCATATAATGTACGTTTGCAAAGCACTTAAGATAATGNTTAAATGACTATTTGTAGATAGTTAAATGACTATTTTTTAACGGAAGAAATTATAAACAAAAGCCTATCTATCTATCTATCAGCCTTTTAAGGTCTACTGCTGGCCATAGGCCTCCCCCAATGCTCGCCACTCCGTCAGGTCCTGCGCCCTTTGAATCCAGCGGGTTCCCGCTGTCTTAAAGTCGTCGGTCCACCTGGTTGGAGGGCGGCCTACAAAAGCCTACCTACTTTTAACTACTACAAAAAATATGAAACCAAATATATCGCGCTGAAATAATACATTCAACTCCAATTATCTAATATGTGCAAACGCATCTAAGTCTTCGTTGCTATAGAGGCAGGCGGGTTTTTTTCGAGCTTGTGGTTAATGCTGAAGAGGGTATTCGATCCCTGATGCAAACACTACGTGGCTGGCCTGTGAGGAAAATTAAATAGAATGCATCGGAATGCACCGGGCCGCCCGCGTGGCAGGCGAGTATTCTACCACTGAAACACCGATGGGTGTAAGGCAGGCGGGCGCGGCGGACGCGCTTGTATAAGCGAAACGTCGCAGGACGCATGGCGAGTTTTTGATATTGTAACAACTTTTAAAGTACTTATTAAAATGAAAAACAGTAAAAGACAGTTTTGATCTACATTAAATGGCCAGCGTAACTAATATACTTATTTATATGCTGAGAGTAAGGAATAAGTAAAACTTGAGTCGATACAGCTGAAGTGTCAAAGGCGTGATGTGTCAACAATTAAATGCGTTTTTCTCTAAAGCTATTCGCAATTTCGAAATAGTGTAAAAAGCAAATTTTATCTTCGTTTAACGTAGAAAATTAATAAAGTATTTTAAAGGATAAGGATTAATACCATTATGGAAAAATATCCCTCACAATAAAAAATATATTGAAATTACTATTTTTAGACAGAAATATGATCACTACACGTTATCCTTAAAAGATACGAATATGCTGTCGCGGACTTTTTTGTAGATCTTATTAAGAGGAACAATACTCCAGTACATTATTTTCATGTAGTACTTACCATTAAAGCAGCGCATGCGCGAAAGTGTATCAACGGGTAGGACTTTATACACATTTATCTTATTTATGTTAACTTACATAAGAATGTACAAATAATAAACTATATATAAACCTTCCCTGAGAAATACTCGACCTAATGGTGAAAACCGCATCAAAATCCGTTGGGTGCTTTAGAAGAAGAAGAGTTAGAAAGTTCAGACAGACACGAAAAGCGACTGTTTTATAAGATATAGGATAAGATTAACCAATTAATTTTATCTTTATTTTTCCAAGCGTGAATTAGAATAAACGACCATGAGCTCGATGAGCTAATATTATACACAGAATATAGGTGAGAACAGGGCAATGAGAGCCTACTAAGGGAAAATGTTAATAATAATCATAATTTATCAAAACTCTTTTAATATTTTATTAGGAACTCTTTATCATTTAACAAAATTAAAGTCATGGAAATAATCAATTAAACACACATTTTAAGGTACAATTATAATTTTACAAAAAAAGTCCGTCGCTCCCATTACCGGACGAATGCGGCTAATTTAACATTCATGTGGGAAATGGGAGCAATTATAGTCATTATTAAACAAAAAAATTACAAATCGTACTTGAAATGAGATTTAAGTACACACAATTGTAACACAATAAAAAAACTTTTCAACCAAAACAGAATAAATAAACATTAAATAATAAAATGAGAACAAAAGATTTATAGTTTTTCACAAAAAGCACAAATTTATGACTATCACTCCATTCATGACATGAGCAGAACATTCTTTATGGGCCTAATGTCTACAACTTCTGTATCGGTACAATATCTCTCTACTTTTTCCAATGTTTAAATAAATGGCACATAAGTGAATAAAGAATTCTTCTTCAGAATAATCTAACTCGTCCTCGCACATAGCTTTTTCGTCTATTTGATCATTAGACGAATCTTCATCATCATTTTAAATAAATATTTTATTGCCTTTCTGACCTTGGTCTTTATGGATATAGTTTCCTTATTTTTAATCTTTTAATCTTTGATGTTTTTTTAATACGTTTATCTTTGGTATATTTTCCCTAAACACAGATCTACTTATTACAGTTTCCTTAATTTTTCTAAATTATATTTGCTGAATCATCCTTTTCGACCAATGTTAATGTTTGTTACGTCATAACTTTTCACTAGGTAAACCGATTTTGAGGATTCCTTTTTCTTATTTGAAAGCTAGTGCCTTTTCCATTTATGGCAGTGGAATCTGTGAGAAAATCTAATAAATTATAAATTTGTATTAGCTATGTGTGCCACAAATGATTTCGATTCTAAAAAATATTTTATTCAATAGGAAACACTTCAAGGATAGTTTGGTGAAAGTTTAATTAGGTTCTGGTCATGGGATCCGGATTGGCGAACCACGGTTTACTTTTCATCATCATGGCATTTTTTTTCAAAAATAGCCCAATACACCCGAATATTTTTTTCATGTTCTTGTCAATATGCCGAAATGTTAGATTGCACAAAAATAATACCTAATTAAGATTAAGTTTTACATAGGACAACCACTATGCCTAACTTTAAAAAGCAACCTTTAAACTTCATCAAGCTACGTAGAAGCGCCTGGTCGATTTCCACGAGACGCGAAATTTGTATACATTTTCTAAATAAGTATTTTCCTTTCCTGTGGAATAACACTTTATAAATGTTAAAAATATTTCATAGAATAAGTTGTAAAAAATATAATGTTGTTGTTAAAAAAGCAGATAAATTTATTATTTAATTATTTTAGTATTTATTATGATATTTCATTAACAAAAAAAAATAAAATTGACATGTTTTTTTTTTAATGTATTTTTATTGCATAAAATTATTGCACTTATTCTAAATTACAATAGTTGAAATAATATCTTTATGAGACTATTTTTTATTATTGAATTGAAACTTATATTTTATTTTTAACCTTTTGTTTATTTTACTAATAATGGCAAAACAAATTATGCTAATTGGCGCGCCTACTTACCATAAATACCATAATTCCCATAAATATTAAATACCTTCTAAACTAAAAAACAAAACTTCGGTATGTCATGTTACATTTTAACGCGATAAGTGACAAACGATAACTTCAAAGATAAGTAAATGTCAAAATAATCAGTTAATTTTTTTGGTCAGTCATAATATTTTGTTATGTGAGTAGAAAATATGAATGCCATTTCAGTAAAATATTTGCAAACTGTGATGACCAATGTAGCATCTGAATTGCACTTAAAAGACTGGAGTTTTATTGAACAAACTTTTAAAAATGCAGCTCAAAACTATTTCGGAGTACTCATACCAATACAATTAACTGGCAAAATTTGTGAAAATGATATAAACTTTTCTATTGTACTTAAATTAGCCCCGACCGATGACAGATTTAGAGTAAGTGGTGCAATCACTTTAATGTTTGCGAGAGAAATATTTGTTTATTCAGAACTACTGCCAAAATATCAAGATTTACAAAATTCACTTCCATTACCAAGTCAACACATTATACCTGAATGTTATTATGTATGCAAAAAATATTGCAATGAAGTTATATGTATGGAAAACATGTGTTCCAAAGGCTATGAACCATTTGTAAATGACTTGTTTTTAGATTTGAGTCACACTGTTATAGCAATAAAATCACTTGCTAAATTACACAGCTTGTCATTTGTTCTCAAAGAAAAAAATTTAGAGTTCTTTGAGGAGGCTAAAAGTATTTGTGTTCCATTAACAGAAGGAAGTAACAAACGGTACTTGGAAATACTCATAGACAGACTTAAAAAAGCTTTGAATAAATTTAGGAATACTTGTTATGTGCCATTGTTAGAAGAATTGGAACGCGATTGTATAAATCTAATTGAGTCAACAGCTTTTTCAGTAAAAACTGTTTGTCTTTGTCATGGTGATATTTGGAAGGAAAACATTATGTTTCAGTATCAGGTATTTTACTATATATAAAATATTTGCTTATTATTATATATTTGAAAATTATGAATAAATTTTCAAATAAAATATTGTTTCAGGATGCACTACCAAGGTCCGCCTGTATTATAGATTACCAAACAACTAGAATTTGCAGCCCCGCATTTGACATTCTATACTTATTAGTAAGTAGTACCACAGCAGCCCTAAGAAAGGATCATTTCAATGAATTATTGGATATCTACTATAGAACACTAGAACAAAGTTTGGCAATGTTTAGTTTAGAACTCGAAAAAATATATACAATAGATATGTTTAGGTATGATTTAAAAATTGTTGCTCCGGCATGTTTAATAGTAGCCAATACTGCAATTTGGTTATCATGTGGCCTACAGCAAGAAGGTCATGTGAGGAGTAGAAAAATTATTAAAACTGAAGAACAAATGAAGAATGCTGAAAATTTATATATACAAATTATGAAATCAATTATTGATGATTTGAGAAAATATGATTTATTGACTTAATTATATTTAAATATTTAGTATGTGCTTTAGTACTAAGTACAAACAGATTTCAAATTAACCAACTCAAGCATATGGATTTTGATTTATAAATAAAATTTTCAACATATTTTTATTTTTTAATTTTATACAATATGTACTTTATAATATATAGAATATTATTTTCTTATATAAAGATGTATTTTTTTCTTTTCCCAATTCCTCTAGATAAAACAAAAAAATAAATAATTATATATTTATTCTTCCTATATAGTGTTCTGTGGTCTGAGGTCTTGATTGAGCAAGGTTCCTATCACAGAAACTCAAATTAAAATTCACCCTCGAACTGAAATCTTTTTATCACATTAAAATGACTTCTAAGTATCGATAACAGTTTATTTGCGAGAATTTTATTATTACTTTTTAATTGTGAAAACAATAAAGCAAAGTTAAAAGAAATTAGTAATGTTCTAATAGTTAAGTGTGGTTAACTACTAAAACGTTCCGCCAGGAAACAAATTACGAAGGCGCATTAATTTTCTAACAACTTCGATTGGCGTCGATTTCTCTTACGAAGAGAACATCTGCGAGCTTCGACCGACCAATTGGTTCAATAAGTAAGTCTAATTACTGAAGGCTACCAAACTAACATGTCCAATAAACAACTAATGTAGCTTGTGTAAAATATTACATTTCCGATTAAAAACATTTTCTTTTCAGATATTTTTTTTCACCTTCATACATATTATGCTGGCAGAGGATCTAATATCAAAAAACTGTTATTGCCAAGCGTCCGAGTCCAAAACATTGTATATCAACGTACTTTACTGGTCAGAGTGGAGAAATGAATGAAGTTGATGATATAATTAAAATATAGGTAATTTTTCGATATATAATCGCATTAAGCCATATACAATATGTGTATCGATATAAGTCTAGGCATAATAAATTATTTATATCTTAAACTGTAATAAAACATAATTTATATTCAATATTTGGATACTAAACACCTTTAGATATTTAACAAACTTAAATCGAGTCACGTCGGCGTAAGACCTTGAAGGTCAAAAAGATAGAGGGGTGTAACCGCACGTGGAATACTAACTAACACCCCTTTTTAACGTTATATCAGCTGATGTCTCCGAAATCAAGTAGAGTTAGTTAAGTATATGTACGGTGTTGATATATATTTATGTAATTATTTGGGTATTTTGCAGAACGTAGCAACGTCTATAAAGGTAAGTAAATGCTGACTGACCGACTTCCATAAAGCTAATTCTAATGGAACTGGTGGCGCAGCGGCACAGTTGTAGTGTGAATGTAACGCGACGTTTGTGGGTTCGATACCCACTCGAGAAAATAACCAGGCCAGTACTATGTTACTATAAAAATAAATTTCACTTGCCAGTAGGTAATGTTGGAAGCTTAAAGATATTTTTCGTACCATAGTGAATTTTTTTAGTTTCTGGCTGTATCACATTGCAAAGTAGGAAGAGGTTACCTGGGAATCTAGCCAGTCTAGTTAAGACATCTCCGTTCTCCACTTTTCGTCGAATTCTGGAAGCATTTAGTGTTGAATGTCAGAACTTAATACCGCGCCTTCGTACATGTAAACGAGTCACGTTACCATAGCGAGAAAATGGAAATATTAAACATTTAATTTAATCGAATGAGAATTGAACCCATAACCTATCGCGTTTACAGTCGCACGCTTGTGACCCTACACCACGACTGCCCTCTATCAAAAACATATAGAATATCAAGATTTAATTAAAATAAGGTTACTTTTAGAAATCCTTTTACAAAAACAGCTTCATATTTATTTACTACAACACAAATAATATAAATAGTATCCGCATCCTGCCACCCACCTCTAAGAGCCAATATTTACTAAGTGAGAAGTGCTTGCCTTTTTGCTCTAACGCGATCAACAAATATTTTCTGTTATAAATAAAATAAAAGAAAATATAATGTATTAGCCGGGACACATTTTCTAAATATTTTTCCCCTTATAATAAAATTACTCGTTGATATCAATCGTGTGGGACGGGAGGGATTTTTTTCATGTTTTCCTTATTAGCTTTTTGAGAACTACATCCATTTATTTATGTTTAAATAAACCAAAGAAGATTTATACTTAATATGAAATGTTTTATATTATATTAAGACATAAAAGATGAAAAATAATAAATTTGATTTTTATTCATTAAGTACGATTAACTTAGAAAAGTTAATATTATAATTTTATACAGTGTTGTAGGTCCACTTTGTTAAGTAATTTACACAGACAATTTCCGAACGAAGGCTTTAAACAAACTTTCCTTTTGTCACCCGCTAAGAATGGCCCAGATTTAAATGGACAGAGGGTAATTCACTCATTAAATTTATCGTTCTCTTTGCTTTTTGAAACGACAATTTTTATGCGACTAGTTGTGGCGCAGGCGCACAAGCGTGTAAACGCGACAGATTGTGGGTTCGATTCCCACTCAAGAAAACTAAATATTTATGTATTATATCAATTTCTTGCTCTAGCGTCGACGGGCGCTGTACGTCGTTACCAGAGCGAAGAAATGAAAATATGAAATATTTCATACCCGAGTAAAAATATCTTAAACTTTGTATATAAAAACTATTTTATTATAATATTATACAAATTATTATTAAAACTAGTTCTTAACTATAAGAGTGCTGCTGTGAAATTCTTCTCTCAGCCCCCCGAGGAGGGAGAGGGGAGACGGTTCCAGGGCTGAGCCCTCAGACCGTGGCGGTCTTTCTCCGCCCATGGCCATGGGCGCGTCGTTGGGGTGGGCCAAGGCCCTGTAGTTGTGTCCTAGGGACTGGGGGAAAGTGGAGCGGGAGAGGAGGAGCTATATGCTGCTCGGGCGGGAAGCCCAGCCGGGTGAGACCCCTGGTAACCCAGAGGAGGCCCGGCTTAGGCGACCAGCGACCGGAGCTGCAGCTCAGGTATCGGAAGGGGGAAGGATGTCCCTCGGGAGTCGGCGTATATCCGGTGGGTGGGTGTGCCACGGTGTGATGTCTCGAATGTGAGGTAAATCCGAGACATCAGCATCACCAAAGACACAAGATACATCCTGGCCGGTCTCTCCTGGCTCTTATGGGGCGGACGAACTCAGGCTGGAATCCCTTTTCCTTCAGCGCCTCCACAATTCCTTCCGGTGTCGTAGTCACTGGTAGCCCTCTTATCGCTACCTTCTTACTCATCTCTGATGGCAGCGAGTAAGAGAACCAGGAAATCCTCTCTGATTTTTCCAGCTCGGAGAGGTACCGTTGTATAATACGGTACTCATCCTCCGAGCCAGGTGAAAAGCGCACCCCCCTACCGAAGGGGCGCGCGTTGGGCGCATGGCCTAGCCTNACCGAAGGGGCGCGTGTTGGGCGCATGACCTAGCCTTTCCTTGAGTGACTGGAAGTGAGTCGCCTAGTTAGGAAGGGTCTCGACTACTAGCGGAGGATAGCGAGGCTTTGGTGTAGGCGCAGGTATTGAAGCAGGCATCGGTGGTGGAGCGGCTTGTGCCACTCAACTTGTGTCAAGTGCTCGTAGCGCGTCGGCCAACGTGGTGCTTGGAGTGTTGGCGTTAGTTGCAGGAGTAGAAGGTGGTATTAGGGAGGGCATGTCCTTGTCCTTTCCCTCCTTCTCACGACGTCTTCTGCGCTCTGGTCGGCTGGGCTGGATAGTCACTGGACAGTGGCGCTTTCCAGTGCCTGGGGTTTCCGACTTCTCAGCGCGCTGACGGCGCACCGGGGTCTGAAACATGGGCGGCGACTGTTCCTGGTCTATCGCTCGAGCACGGTCATTTAGGAACACGGCCATGTGTTCCATCAGCTCTTGACTCAGTGCTCCATTTCGCTTGAGTTCAGCCAAAACTACCATGTCCCTATTCAGTGAAGACTGCGGGGACATGGCGTCGTCCAGCACCCTGGGGAGCGCGGAGGGGGAGCGCTTCTTCGGCTCCTGGTGTCGGTGGGCGCTGCGTGTGGCCCTGGGTGCCTGGCCTGAGGCAGGCGAGGCGGTTGGTGCGGGCGTCGATACCGCGGGGCACGGCGCGCCATGTTGCGCCGCGGAGAGAGGGGGCTCCTTCGACGTGGTCCTCTGGTCCATTGCCTGCACCATTGTCGGGCACTTGTTTTATATTTATTATCTTTTATTTAAGCCATGTGTTACAACAATGTTACACTAGGTTGACTCCCGAGTGGGAATCGAATCCAACAATAGTTGTACAACAGTCGCTCGCTTGTGCCACTGCGCCTTGACCGCCTCGTCGATTTATTTTATTTATAGTCACAGACACTGGATATCGTATTACAATAGAAAGAAAACAAAATTCTTCTTAATATGTGATTGTTGAAACTTTTATTAGTTTCCAATTGTCTGCCAGTCGTGGCTTTTATTTACAATCAATTTTATTTTATTTTTATTTCTAATTGAGCTTATAATTGTTTTATGACAATTTTAAAAAAAAACATAACCATATTTAAGTTATATAAATAAGTCTACATATAGGTTTATTAGGTAGGTACATTTCACTGTCAAAACTTGAACTGCACTGTCATTATTAACATTTCAGACAGTCATTGGGACCAAAAAAAAAAGACTATTTTTAGCACTTACCAAAGGTAATAAACAAAAATACAAATAGCAACAACAAATAGGTTCCTTTTCATTGCGTCCCAATGAATATTCCATTTTTCCACTCGAATGTCGCCTTATTTGAGCTACGAGCTGGAATTTTGCATCACATTAAGCGGTTATTTATTGAGAATTGCCAGCAAATCGAATATCCTGTGATTCCCGTCGCTTTGCCGCGGAACTACCTCTTAACTAGTATTTGACGATGAAGGTAAGCTTAGTTTGTTATATATAGTGTAAAAATAACTTAATGCCTACAGTGTTGATTCTTTACCATTGTGAGAATATAAACCATAATTAACCTAATCGTAATTTATAACAATTACTTACAATTTAAATATTAATTAAGCTATTATTTAAGATCTTTTAGGTTTTGTTTGGTTAATTTATATTTTAGGTAATTACTAAGGAAAAAAATATATCAATCCTTATAATTAATCTGCCACTCAAAACGCAATGCCACCAGAATTCGACAGAAAGAGGGGAACTGAGTGTCTTAATACTAGGTTCCCTCTGCCTACCTGGCTGCGGGCGGGATACAGCGTGAAACTGAATCTTTTTAATGAAGTACCTCATACAATCTGAAGTTAAAAATAGGTATTAGTTTTTTTTAATTAAATTAATTATATTGCCATTTACAATTTACTTACATATTTGTTTCTTAATAGATTTTTTGATTCAATACATTTTCTGTTTTATTATCTCTGACTAAGTTGGCAATACAATTTTTCTGAAGAAAATTCAATTTGTGTTAAGAGACGTAAACGGAGTTTTATTCCTTGCATTCATAAATTGTATCGCAATCTTTGCTTTAAATCGAATCAAATAGTTTTCACTGCATTACCTACTTTACAAAATAAAGACGTAGTAAATAAACATCTAAATGTTTTTTATTACATAAGAATTAGAAATAGCTTTGATTTCTCTTATTTGACAACTATAAATCAATAAAATTAGTCTTATTACAACTTTTAAAGATAATTTTCTCGTCAGCTAAACGCTGTATGCTTGCTGCACACAGCAAGTTAGGCACAGGGAGGAGCTCCTGGTGATAAGGCACTGCGTTCCTCATTCTCTGCCGAATTTGCCTAGACACTAAAGCGAAAAAAATAAAATATAAGTTTAAATAAATATCTCACATCCTCGAGTGGGGATCGAACCCACAACCGGTGGCGGATAAGGGGGAGGGGGGGTCTCCAAATGGTACAAATGCTAAACAAGATCTTGACCTTGATCAAATCCTAAACAAGACTTTGAAAAAACGCATAGTATCTGCTTAAAAGGAAGTTTGAGGTTGGAGGGGGCCTCCAATAAACAAATAAGTACAAGGCTTCGTGCAGCCTGTACCGGTAGTTTACATTATATTAATTAAAATTACTTTTATCTTTCTAATATAAATCATTTAGTTTTGCATGTGGTTCCAGTTTCGTAGTTTTTTACTTCAAGTTCCTAGGGCCTCCAGACCGACGTTATTTTATAAAAGTTTGCGTACTCACTAACCTGAAAGTAGGTCCCTTCCAGAAGTAGCGCAAAATAAAGGTACATCTCTGTCTGGGAGGATGATTGAGCCATCACATCGGTTTGGGTGCTTATAAGGGGTCTTAAAATAGTCCACAAATAATAAATGTAAAATTATAGCGTACTTTTTTAAAGTGGTTTTGGAAGTCAAATGGCAGTTGCTCCATTTAAAAACCGCCATCTGCCGCTAATATGGAACGCAACAACGTGTCAAGTACGAACACTGTTTAAAACGCTAATATTAAACCGCTAATAACGTGGAATATTGGCTCTCTAACCGGACGATGCAGAGAGCTCGCAGGTGTACTTATAAGACTTCGGGTCCACTGTGCTTTCCTCCAGGAAACTTGCTGGAAGGGCAATAAGTCCCGCAATAACGGACGGTTATATACGGCTTATATACACCGGACCCTCAGGTAAAAACGGTGTGGCAGTAGTTCTTTCTGAAGAGCTTCAGAACTGGCTTCTTGAAGCTGATGGTATAAGGGTGCTGATTGAAGATCTATGCCTATGCGCCGCAGGCCGGCTGTAGCCTGTGTAAAAAAGAGTCATTCTGAAAGCAGAATGAAGAAGTTCTACTTGCTATACCGTCTACCGAAATGGTTGTTTTTTGTTGGGGAAGACTTGAACGGTTACGGACAGTAAGGCTGCTGAGCCGTATGAACGTGTTCAGGGGGTTTTAGAAACGGTCTTCGAAATACAGAGGGAGAAAATATTCTGAGAACCTATATTGCGTCTGGTCTGGCCGTCGCGAATACGTTCTTCCAAAAGAATACTCAGCACCTTATTACGTATAAATTGGGTCCCACTTAACTCAAATTGACTACTTATTGACCAGACGGTGTCATATGGTCAGAGTAACTAACTGTAAAGTAATTCCAGGCGAAATCCTGACGGCCCAACATCGTCTTCTTCTGGACTTTAACGTCACCCCGAAGAAAAAGTAGCCGAGAAACTTAAGCCTCGGATCAAGTGGTGGTAGTCGAATGGACCGATGCAGACTGAACCGAGGGGAGAGGAAAATAGAAGGGGTAGGATAGGTAAAAGGAGGGAGCTAAGGAAAGGAGGAGCGGAAGGGGGGGAGGTAGGACACCATTCTTACGGACTGGATGAGGATGTAAGAGTGGCGGCTCGAGATCCGGGGTCGCGTACCCGTATGCCCACATACAAATATCGGACAGATATTAGTCAGGACATCCTCTGGATCCATATATATATATATGTGTCAGCTTCACACAGTACCCCGTATATAACAGGATAGGTAGAGGGAACCTAGCGGTAATACACTCCGTTCCTCACTTTCCACCGAATTTTTCGAGGCTTTGTTTTTTTGATGTTGAGTGGCAGAACTCAACGCCGGGCTTTTTTTTGGTACCAGAACGAAGAAATGAAAAAATAAATAAATATCTAATAATTCTTTCCCCCGAGTGGTGATCAAACCCACAACTGGTGCGTTACAGTCACATCTTTGCGTCTCTTCGCCACGACGGCCTCGTACATTTTAACTATTTAAACATAATGTGAAACACTGTAAAACTAAAGGTACACTCTATTTGCATTTATAAAAAACATTTCCCATTAAGTTTTAAACGCTTCATGCAAATAAAGTTTTTCATCCAAGATAGTTGAAATGTGTGAAGGCACGTAAATCTAATATAGCGCTGATGCCGTCACGTAGTAGTGCCGTACATTTGTCGGCAGCATCACGTAATACGATTGCATTGAATTTGCTACGAGAAAATTGCATTATTTGAAATCCATTGCCTATAGTTACTATTTTTGACCTTATGTTATGTCTGTCTATTTCAAATCTAATGTAAATATTATTTTTTCCACAATTTTTATACAATTTTGAGGCCAGTCGTGGCGCTGTGGCTCGAAGTGTGAGTGTAAGACCGACTGGTTGTAGGTTCTATTCCCACTCTGACTCGCATTTGACCGGTTTTATTTATTTTTATTTTAAACGATTTTAAACGTTTTAATAATTAACTAAATTGAGTCATTATGTTTCGGGAAATCTAAATTAAGTACGTAAAACCTTGAAAAACTAACATATTTCCACTAATCGTCACTTGGATGTTCCTAAGACGTCACTGACATCAAAGACAATCACTAAACCGACCATTATCAAGATTACTTATAAAAGTTTACTTCTAATAGAACTTCTTGAGGAGCTTTGATTCTTTAACACATTTCGTATACAATGATTCAATTAATATATACATTCTGTAAAGACAACTTTAATTAATAGGATTCTTTTATACAAAGGAATCACTAAGGAGGCTTAGAGATTAATGTTATATTTGTATATGGAGGCCATATAAAATATTTATTAAAATACATATTTTAATTTCTTCGCTCTGGTGCATAGTCAAAGAACAGCGTTGAGTTCCGCCACTTGCCATTCTTAATCTGTCTGTCCTAAGTCTGTCATATACTCGTAGTATGGTAGCTCGTAGACGAATAAACCGATTTTGATTTAGTTTTTTTTAAAATGTGTGGTTTTCGTTTATATTATGATTGATCTGTGAGTGTTTTATCTAACTCTTAATTACTCATAAATTTTATATCATTAGAATCTTATCGACATTAGAACTATTTAAATAACGACAGCAACGATAGAGAAAAAAAACAGATTTATTTTTAAGTAACAACTACAGATATTTTTCTATTATATTAAATTTATTTATGGGATTAGGCAAATGTACTTTATATTTAAAATTCCCTCGAAGGCAAGTTGTAAATTAAGTTAACAAAATTTGAGTTAACAGCGAAAATTTTATCTGATAATAGATCCCTATTATACTATTATTTCTTTTATTCAGTGGTTATATTGTTAACAAGAAGTTATTTAATATACTCGTAATACTAAAACTTAACTCATTTAATGTATGTAATGTTTATAATAACTACATTTAATGTTGTTCATTTATACGCTATGACAACACGGCAAGGCGCGGTGTTCAGTTCCGCAATACAATACGCAATGCTTCCAGAGTTTGGCGGAATTACTCAGCAGTAATACTTTTTGTTTTAGGTAATTACTATTAATAATAAATTTGACAACCATCAAATACTGTAAAAATTCGTTATGTCTTAAAAAACGAGTTTACGCAAACAATCTTCCAATTTGCACCCTTGCGTGTCGTCGCTTCTCATTACAATTTGCACATTTTATTTTCCGTTTGGGAAATCCCAAATGAAATTTACTTGTAGCGCGACCTAAAGTGGAAAATCACTAAAACAGTTCATTTTGTTTCCGTATATATTTAAATTTATAACAATTAATCCATAACGTGGTTGGTTTCCTTTACGATTTAACAGAAAATAACCTTGAATATTGTGGTTAATAATGTTTTTTTTAGTGGGGTGAATTGATTTAACCTATATAAATTTATTTAAAATAAAATTGCTTAACATTGTATATCGCACTTTCCCCCGTACAAGTACATTTTCGCTACTTTGCGCATTTGCGGAGCTCAACGCTGAGTTTTGTTCTTTTCCAAATGGAGGATTCATTCCCCCGAGCGAGAATTGAACTCGTAATCGTCGCGTGTACGCTGCGCCATGATCGCTTCTAATATAAATTTACTTATAGCCACTTGTAAAATTATTTCAGTAACTACTTGTATTAACTTATTAACATATTTTAACTATTGTTGATTATATACTCTGCCATTTTAGGAAAATAATCTAATTTTAGCTCGGAAAATATAGAGAAAGGTAGTCAAGGAATTGTTTTTAATTGTACACAACTTTTGCAATTTGCTCTTGCTTAATTCGTTTTAAAAGTATTATCAAGAACTGCGAGAGATCTTTTAAATAAAGATTCAAAGAAAAACTCAGACAATTAAAGATTTCTTTTAAAGATAAGATATAAATATGTATCTTGTATATTTCAAGATAATATTTTATGTCGTGAAAAGAGACATATTACAATAGTTAAAAAAATATAGTTTACTTGTTTTTCTATTTTCATGTTTTACAAGAAAAAAAGTAATTACTGATATAAACTTGTTAGAAAAGACGTTTGCCTTTATATTTAACTAGCGGACGCGCGCAGCTTCGCTTGCGTATTTAGGGGTGAATTCTAATAACCCATGAAACATGTGTTCGATTAAATATTTTTAAGGGTCTAAATTTCAAATTTTATAAAAATCGGTTGCGATTTAAAGATNAATTGTACACAACTTTTGCAATTTGCTCTTGCTTCATTCATTTTAAAAGTATTATCAAGAACTGCGAGAGATCTTTTAAATAGAGATTCAAAGAAAAACTCTGACAATTAAAGATTTCTTCTAAAGATAAAATATAAATATGTATCTTGTATATTTCAAGATAATATTTTAGTTCGTGAAAAGAGGTATATTACAATAGTAAAAAAAATAAAGTTTACTATTTTCATGTTCTACAAGAAAAAATAATTACTGATATAAACTTGTGAGAAAAGACGTTTGCCTTTATATTTAATTAAAAACAAATTGTCACACACTGTTGTCTGTCTTTCAATTCAATTTTCCACAAGAGCTCGTTGCGATATTAACTGATATTATCATCTAATACTCTGGTCTGCTGATTCTTTGGGCACAGAAAAGATAACTTGTGTCACAATTGTGGGAGACAGTGGGAAACGGAGTGACTTAACACTGAGTTCTGTCTGGCTAGATACAATTTACAGTAAATAAAATCTATAGTTATAGACAAAAATATAGAGAGCTTATTAACCTACATTAAAAACGTGTTTACTTTTTGGTAAATTCATATTTACATTACTTATCTATACGGATGTGGTTTTGTAACCACAATAATAAATAAATAATAAATAAACATTTAGATAGGATTTGTTCTAATTATTTATATTTTTATTTATTTTTAATAATAATGTATACACACGTGACTAGCTAGGTCTTCATGTTGTACATTATTAATAAAACAAAATAAGTATAACTCAAAAATTTATTTTTATGCAAATATCTAATGTACTTACTTATTGTTTATTGAGTTTGTGAATACTTATGCATCATTGTATTTTATACAATAAAGTTATTTGTTACTAATTGGAACATGACAAGTATTCCAAGGTTCTACATTTTAGAATTTTAAATTATGGAAATTAAATTTACTATGACGGAAAATATTGTAATGAAATCGATACAAAGAGTCTCGCATTATCTAACTATAGGTTCGTCTCGTCGTAGTTGTCGATAATTATGTTCTCTGCTCGAGGGAATGCTTAAATTTTAACTACTGAGGTTGACTTAACTTTACGTTAGCACTGACGTGGAGGGATCACAAATACACAACAGATATGTAATATTTAAAATAAATAATAAATATAAATAAAATCGAGATGTGTTTTAAGGCTTTCATTGTGGTAATAAAGTTTTACAACAATAAAAACAACTTCAACTTTACCCCTGTTACGCACGGGAGTTAAAAAAACGTTGCGAAAAAATCCGGTGTGAGCGTTTAATTTGCTTGTTTGTAAAAGCGTTTTTAAATCACTGTTTTGCCGCTTATATCTACAGTAAGACGTGAAAATTGTTAATACTAAATTAATACCAGTAGCTATATTGTAATTCTTTAATTTCTATTTCAACTTTATATTTATAAGCTATTATTTAATTAACAATTTGCTAATAACCAATTTAATATATCTTATAACAAAAATACTTTTTTATTTATAATCTATGATAACTGTAAATTTATTGAAATTGAAATTTTATTCTGGAAATAAAGATTTAATATTATAATATTTATATTTTTAATATTATTATTATAAATGCCTTAAATTATTTTCTTCACTTTCATATGTACTATTTATAAATACCCATTTGACCGAGCTTAACTCCATATGTTTTTTGTATATTATGGTGTATGAAAATTACTTATATTATAGAATGGCCAAAAAAAGAAAATAAATAAAAGCGACTACCGTGGGTTTTTAAAGCAACGCTCTTTTACCTCCCGTGCCTACGAGGCATTACGGGTATGATTATTGTCAATAAAAAATATATATATTTATAAAAATATTTTGTATAGGTCAGTGATTTTTGTAAGGCAGTCTGGAATCGAGACTTCAGTAAGACAAACAAGATTGTTGGTCTTCAAATAATTTTATTTATTTTTTGATAAGTACAGCAAACGAAAACATGGCTTGAGGAGCGAAGCGAACAATAAACAATAAAAAGATTTATTTGGTACATTTTTTAATTATTTCTGTTCCTTGTTAAGTAACGAGTCAACTGAAAAAACAAAAACAAATGGTATATAAATACCGCTGCTTTTGAAATACAGCATACAGTGACCGAAGAGAGTGCCTTGAGCGCCGCATCGTATATGCAAAATAATAGTTAATTTAGATTATTATTATAATATTTACGTGAGGAAATTATAACCGCAATTCTTGGTAATGGAGGCTCGCTTACCTGATATAATGAATTTTGTGGCGGAATGTTTGGATTTAAAACAATGGACGTTCAGACGAGAACAATTGAGTGAAAGCATTGAAAATTATTTTGGCATCCTCATACCAGTTACTTTAGTTGAAAATGATAATACCAAGCAAATAAAAACACCTGTTTTCGTCAAATTTGCACCCAATGCGAGCGTTGAAGAATTGAAAATTGTTATGAAGCAGCATTATGAAGCTGAAATTTATACTTATAATGTTTTGATCCCGAGTTACAAAGAAATTACTAATTTAAACTTAAATGAATTCTTTCCTGAATGTTATTACACTAGCTTAGAGGAGGAGAGACAGGTCTTAGTTTTAAGTGATATGAGAAGTAAAGGTTATGAAAGGTATGAAAAATCCAGATATTTGGACGTCGATCATACAATAATGGCTTTAAAGGCCTTGGCTAAATTCCACGCATTGTCAATAATATACAAGGAGAAAGGAAATCACTTAAATAAAGAAAAAATGAAACCTTATTCGGAGAAACACCCTGAGGTGTATTATAGTTATATAAAAACTTCACTCCAGAAACATTTAAATTTGTTTGTCGGTACTACCTTCGAGGATTATGTGAAGAGCTTAGAAAAAGAACTTGCTTCTAACATTCATCATGCTTCTTCCGATGTTAGATATTTAATATACGGTCACGGAGACTTTTGGAAAGAAAATTTACTGTTTAAATATGAGGTCTGCACTAAAAGTATAATAATGAGTAGATATTATACATTTTTGTTCTTTTTCTTATTTTGTGGCTCTGGGCCGGATCCTCACTATTTTTACTGGAACTGAACTTTGAAGTCATTCGATTTCAAAGACACGTCGTTATCCATTGTTTTTCATGATTTAGATTTTTAAAAATAAAACTTTTTACAACATTTTTATTATTGGTAACATATGGTGCATTTTTATGAGGTTCTCGTGCAGCACAGCGTGGGGCTGTAAACAAGGCAATTGTGGGTTCGATTACCACTTTGGTGTCGAGAAAGCGTGACATTCAGTGTCGGCACTCACGAAATACCTCGAAAATTTTACAGAAAGTGAGGAACGGAGTGTCTTGCCACTAAATTGCTTTTATCTACCTTACTATATGCTGACACAGCGTGATATAAAAAATGAGCTCTACAATTTTATTTTATTTTTCAGAACGAGGCACCCGTGCAAGCTTGAGTATTGGATTTTCAAAAATCAAGAATAATGTCACCGGCCCAAGATATAATACAATTTCTTTTCACAAACGTAGAGCTAGTAAATGTACGCCGACATCTACAAGATTTTCTTCAAATTTATTTAAATGAATTACACTGTATTCTTCATGATAATGGTCTTAGTGACATATATTCTATAAATGATTTAAAGTACGACATAAAAATAGTTGTTCCCTACAGTTTATCTGTAATATTTATGGGCTATTCCTTATTCTTTGGATTGGAGAATGACAGCATTGTGCCGAGTAAAAACGCATGTGACGACGAGTGCAAAGATTCAGCTGAAACTCTATATAAGAACACTGTAATGGATGTTTTAGAATATATGAACAGTGTAAATTATTTAAAATTGTAATGATTTATATCTATATAATGATTAATTTCTATAATATATAATTAGATATTTATGCAATTTTATTATTTTTAGTTTATTACAGTTATTTATTTATTTAAAAAAATAAAACTGTCATTTGTTCAAAAAAATAATGAACTAATACTAACTAATATTAATATCACAAAGAAGTTGCTAATAAAACAATGATTTTTTAAGTGTTTGGTCCAAAAATATATGCGTACATATTTGTTTCTTCTCCCTATAAAAATAACATATGTCATAAACGATATTTACAAATATCTATTATCCGATGAAATACTATATTTTGGTCCCGGACAAAACCCGCAACGCTTAGAAAGCTACTCCTTTTATGATATGCGATTTCGTTATCGTTGCTTTATTGAGTCTCTATTGAATATATATATAGCTTTATTGTATTATAATAAACTACAGTATACATATTTGGTACAATTTCTTTCTGTAAACACGTTGGTGGTGGGTTTGATCCCATTCGGGGAATTAATTGTTTAAATTAACTTCTGGAATTTGTCTAGTTCGCCGCCACCTAGGCAGGTGTTGTGTTTCTCCACTCGACACGCAATGTTTCGAGAATTGGCGGTAAGCGTTGAAAACGATAAAAATTTTATACGTTTTCTAAAAAAGTATTTCTTTCCTTAGTATAGAATAACATTTCGAAAATGTTTGCAATTCGATTGTAGTCATAATAGCTTACGTAAAAAAAGGTTGAAAGGTCATTTATTTTGTGTCGAGATAAAAAGAGTAAGAATTAAATCCATCTTTATTAATGTGTCAGCATCCAAGAAATCCATTTATTTAACTTGCTACCATATGTATGTATGTTCTATTTTTAAAAATACATATATCTATTATTTGAGGCCAGTCGTGGAGATGAAATATTTATTTCAGTTTATATTTCCATTTCTTCGCTCTGGTGTCGAGGCGCGGCGTTAACTTCTGCCACTCAACACGCAATGCAACGGAGTGTCACTAGGTTCCCTCTGCCTACCATAAACCAAAAGAACAATAAAACCATTTTTAATGCGTTTTCTTCACCTGGGAATCATGGATATGTATGATTTTACTTCGTAGGTACCTCTCGTCAAATATTCTATTGGGTATCTACTTGTCTATAATATTGAAAACTTTTCTGGCGCCAACTAAGTGCTAGTTGATATACGTCGTTGATGTGTTAATAGTATGGGAAAATTGCCGCTTTGAGAATTTATGAATGTTTTTAAGTTAATCTTCTATATTATATTTTAGTTATTATAATTGCACTCCCTATGCTTATACTTATTTTTACTACAGAATTATTAGCAAATAATTAATGTCTTAAAGTAAAAAAAAAAAGATTTCTCACATGGTATAATCGGCGCAAATCGGGACTAAGCCTGTCCCGATCAGGACGTTTAATTTTTGGGGTAAAAATCGAGATATTCCACCAAAATCACAACCATAAAGCCCTCACCATAAAAGTCCACATGTACCATCCATTTTAAATATTTGTAATAATAAATTGCAAATATAACCAATTTTATATATATTTATACTGCAAATGTAAGCTTCAAATAAATTTTGAACTCCTGGAGTCACTGGATACTTTCCAAAATTAGCAACAAATGGTACATGTGCTAAGTAAGAGGAAGATACGTATGATTTATATGAAGTAGAGGCAAGAGATAATCTTCACCGCAAGAAGGGTTTTCGCAGATAATACTCAAGGGACTTATTACTGACATGAATGCTCTAACTTCATATATACATATACTAGTGGACTTGAACTATACGAATATTCATTAAATATATTTATGAAATTATTTTCAGTTTTCAATAGAGAGATGCGTTAAGCAAGCTCATTTTGGGTGACGTTTTCTAACCACAAACTTTGCAAATCGTTGCTTAGCAACGGTCGCTTAGCGACGGTTGAAATTTACATGGCGGAATAAATTCCATGTCAAATTAATAAGTATTTTAATATATATATCCAAAATATTATTATTAGAAATAAAAAGTATCCTATGTCCATCCCGAGACCCTCAAGTATCTCTATATGAGTATTTTATCACAATTAAATTAGCGGTTTGGCCCTGACAGACATACAGACAGGCAGAGTTACTTTCGAATTTATAATCTAGGTATGGATACATAGGTACTACAAATTGGAGGGTATTTGGAGACAGTTTAGCTAAGTTAAAATAGTATAGATATTGTAAAAAATACAAGATATCTAACAAAGGCAAAAGAGAAACGTTAATACGGCAAATGAAGACACAATATACCGGGAGCTGAGTCAAGTTTTCAATAACACTGTACTATTCATCCAACAGTTTCAAAACAATCGGCTTTTATATAAATTATTGTTATATCGCTTACAAACGTCAAGTACAAGGAGCAACCGAGAACAGTTGTATAGCAACTCTCATTTACTACTCTTTGTGTCTACTGACTGAAATAAATTGACTGGAAATAAGCCTAGCTATTAATCAGTAACAGTAATTGTAGAATACCTATTAAATTTGTTTAATTCTATTTCATAATCGATTAATTGGGATTTTAGGTCTCGGATTCTTTTGTTAAATTGAATCTTTTAAGCATTGGGTTTACTATACCTATCCCAATTAGATATTGATTTGCTTATAGTTCAATTTTCACTCGAGGTATTGAAATATTTAATATTTTCTTTTCTTCACTTTGGTGTCGGGGCGAAGCGCGGCGTTGAGTTTCGGAACTCAACAGGGAATGCTTCCAGCGAAGCTTAACACTAGGTTCTCTCTGCTTTCCTGCTGCCCATACAGTAGGGTACGGTGTGAGGGATATAACGACGCTAAGTTTTGTTTAGCCATTAAAAATAAGAAGGCTATGTTATAAAGAGGATTAAGAGCCTTTCGTCTTATATGTATTAGAATAAAAATTCAAACAACGATTGGAGAGATTGTTTCCACATTTTAAATCCTGACTCCGCTGTTATCTTTTCGTCAAGTGAGCGTCGAAGAACTGAGACGGAGAGGCTTAGACAAAGGATTTGGAAAATAATTTGGAATTTTTGTGAAGAAATCCCAATGGAAAGTACCTTGTTTGATTCTTCAATTTAAAATAAAAGTTTACAAATGATACAAATTTATATTGTAAATCCTGAATATATATAATTTTCACATTTTAATGGTGACATATAATTCTGTCCGCAAATGACTAGGACTTTAAAGCTTAAAACGTCGCACACATCTGTACATAAAGGAGTCAATTTTGTAAAATGAATATTTAAAAAAAATCTAGGGCAAAAATAAAAAAATTGGTTAACGAAATTTATATTTATTCTGTATGTCTATTGTTCGTCTTTCATGCAAAAATTACTGGAAGGATTTTCATGAAACTTAGCTATTAGTCCCTGGTAACATAATATATAGGGTATACATAATTTTTTAAGGGATTTTCCGACAATTTCAAAAGATTAGAAAGCTCTAAAAGTATGTAGCTACCTAAATGTAAAAAACTAAAATAACTAACGTTAAAAAGTAAAATACTTAGGTAATTTATTTATTTATTTATATATACATATATCCTTACATCTTTACCTCTATATAGTACACATGCACAAAACAAATAAATAAAAATCAAATTACACATCCTCTCACACTCATTCAGGCACCATATCATAATACACAAAGAGAGGTCACGTTACACTAGAGCCTAATTGTTGAACAATTATATTTTTTCAACAGGCTAATTATAAAATTTTCTTGTGGGGATTGGCGCTGTATACCGGAATACAGGCAACTAGTCCGGATACAGAGAAAATCTTTAAACACATCTTTATATTTGTTTAGCCTATGTTTATATCTAAAACTTGTGTTTACTTAAGCTATTTTTTTTGTGAAACTCAATAAAGTTTATTATTATTATTATTTTTCATATATATATGTATAGGACATGCACATGACCCTCCACTCTCTGTTCTAAAGACCAGCTAATCACAATTATATGTGAAGGGCACACGTAGACGCGTACTCAATAGAAAATAAAATATAATTTATGCTGCTTTTATTCTGAATAATTTACTGAGTGAATTAATTATTGTTCCACAAATAGCTTTCATTCTGATATTCTATAATAAATCATTATTTAAAAAAAAAATGAAATCAGCTTCACGCTGTATCCCACACACAGCAGGGTAGGCAGAGGGAACTTAGTATTAAGACACTCCGTTCTCCACTTTCAGCCGGACTCTAGAGGAATTGATGGAATTGGAATTGAAGGAATTGAGCATGTTTTTTGCATTTTATTGTTAATTTTGCTCTATTTTATATATTTAGAACAGTTAGTAATTTGTATTTTGATGAAAAGGTCCTCGAATGGCGACCACGTCTCGGCAAAAGGAGTATAGGCCGCCCTCCAACCAGGTGGACCGACGACCTCAAGAAGACAGCGGGAACCCGCTGGATTAAAAGGGTGCAGGACCGGACGGAGTGGCGAGCATTGGGGGAGGCCTATGTCCAGCAGTGGACCTTAAAAGGCTGATGGATGGATGGATGGATGATTTTGATAGTACCTAAGCAACGCTTGTGAAGTGGGCGTCTATAGCCACGACGAAGTGTTTCACTAATGCGGTTATTGTCGTCCAAATTATTTCTTGTATAACTTTGCTAAATGTTATAAATAAATAAATTTATAAATATTTCTTTATATGTAAAATTGTCTGACTGTCCTGTCTGAGGGTCGTATGCACTGAGGTGCAAATGCAATTTTCTACACAAAATTTCAGCATCCAGCTGGGCTCCTCCGGGACATGAAACAGACGGACGAACGTAGATAATGTTATAGCTATCTAATATTATAGTGTTCTTGTATTAAATTGCCTTACGGTAAAAAAATATAGTAGGTTCAAATTTTATATAAAGTAAATGTTAATATTCATTTACAAAAAACTTTTACTTTGGTTTAGTTATTGTGCTTAGAGAAGTTTGAGTACATTAACTTGGAAAAAGAACAATAAATATTTTATAATATTGGAGAGGCCTATGTCCAGCAGTGGACGAGGACAGGCTGATGGTGATGATGATGATGACGATGTAATAATTAATTTGTTGGAAAATTCATGGTCCATCTAATTGTTAATTATTTTAATTGTTTATTATAGTATCCTTTCATTCGATTATAACTTATAGTTAACAATTTTATTATAGAGGCCGTCCGTGGTGCAGAGTTGGTTGTGAGTTCGATTTTGATGTGTATTGGGTCGCTTTAAAATACTCATACAAAATAAAAGTAATAAAAATATATTTTAAATAATTAAAATTTTATATAATTTATACTATTCATATAATCTAAAATATTAATAACATCGTTCTTATATAGAGCTTCAGCTGAGCTCTCGTCGTCACATGCATTTTTACTCGGCACAATGCTGTCTTTCTGCAATCCAAATAACAATGAATAACCCATAAAAATTACACATAAACTGTAAGGAACAACTATTTTTATATCGTGCTTTAAATCATTTATAGAATATATGTCACTAAGACCATTCTCATAAAGAATACAGTGTAATTCGCTTAAATAAATTTGAAGAAACTCTTGTAGATGCCGGTGTATGTATCCTAGTTCTACGTTTGTGAAAAGAAATTGTATTATATCTTGGGCCGGTGACATTATTCTTGACTTTTGAAAATCCAATACGCAAGCTTGCACGGGTGCCTCGTTCTGAAAAATTAAATTGTACATAGTTATCGATTTGAATAACTGTATTTTTATATGATTTTTTTGCTAATCATCGTCGTTAGTTTCACAATTTGTAAAATGCATGGCAAAAACAAGAAAAATCTATTATTAAGACACCCCTGTTTCCGCCCGAATTCCAGATATTGTGTATTGAGTGGAGGAAATTCATGCCTCGTTCAGTCTTGCCATAAAAATGAAAACCTTCAACTCGCTTCCAATCATACCATTCCGCCTGATGATCTTGAAATTAAAAAAAACATTGTATAAATGATTAGGTATTATAATTTATTGTACAGACCTCATATTTAAACAGTATATTTTCTTTCCAAAAGTCTCCGTGACCGTAGACTAAATATCTGACTTTAGAAGTAGCATGACGAATGTTATAAACAATATCTTTTTCTAAACTCTTCGTAAAATTTTCATAGATCGTACCAACAAACAAATGTAAATGTTTCTGAAGAGACTCCTTTATATAATTAAAATACATCTCAGGGTGTTTTTCCGAATATGGTTTCATATATTCGTTATTAAAGATATTTCCTTTCTCCTTGTAAATTGCTGACAATGCATGGAATTTAGCTAAGGCCTTTAAAGACGTTATTGTATGATCGACGTCTAAATATCTGGATTTTTCATACCTTTGATAACCTTTACTTCTCATATCACTTAAAACCAAGACCTGTCTCTCCTCCTCTAAGCTAGTGTAATAACATTCAGGGAAGTATTCATTTAAATTTAAATTAGTAATTTTCTTGTAACTCGGGATTAAAACAGTATAAGTGTAAATTTCAGCTTCATATTGCTGCTTTGTAACAGATTTCAATTCTTCAACTGTATTTGGAGCAAATTTGACGAAAAGTGATATATCTTTTTGCTGTTCATTGGCATTTTCAGTTAAAGTAACTGGTATGAGGATGCCAAAATAATTTTCAATGCTGTCACTCAATTGTTCTCGTCTGAACGTCCATTGTTTTAAGCCCAAACATTCTGCCACATATTTCATTACATCAGGTAAGCGAGCCTCCATTTTTAAAGAGTTATTGTTTTAAATTTCTTACGTAGCTTAATATAAAGGTACACTTTACACCTCTCATGAGTAGCTTTTACAAAAAAAGATGATTGTAAAATTTGTTCTTAGTTGTTTATTTTCATATACTATAACGATTTACTTTATTTCTATTGTACGTTGCTCAAGGCACTCTCTCTGGTCACTGTATGCTGTATTAAAAAGCAATGGTATTTATATGTTCTACGGCGCTTCTAGGTTTCACAAGTCTAAATAGAAGCGAGGGACCGTTCGACTATAACATATTATATAACATTAAAAGTAGGTATTTGTGTAAAAATACAGATCTCCAGAATTTGGCAGAAAGTAGGGAACGGAGTATCTTAACATTAGGTTCTCTCTGTCTACTCTGCTGTGTGCGGGATACAGCGTGAAGCTGAGTTACATTTAGTCTATATCTCTTTATCGTTTGCACTTTTTTATCTTCACTTATTAAAGCACAAGGAAAACTATAGCCTAGTGTGTATGATATTATTAAAAAGATTTTAATACAAATTTAAATATCTATAATTCGTAGAAGTCATATATTAATATTTATTTTTTTCGTCGTAGTTACAAAACCACATCCTTATTGATAAGGTAACATAAATAAAGTTTTTTAATGTAAATTAATAGGTTATCTGTAACTTTCTTTATAATTTTAGAATATATTTTTTAGAAGAAATGAAATAATTTACTCCCCAAGCGGGAATAAAACACACAACCAACGCTTTTACAGTCAGATGCTGTGCCTTCTGTGAATAATATACCATATTTTAAACTATATTTCAAACAATATTTTATAGAACAAACTATATTTTATAGAAATAAATGATAATTATACTTTTTTTATTATATAATAAAGGCTTACGTAAGTGTTTTTTATTGATTCTCATAAAATAATATGAAATCAACAGTATTGTGTAATGAGGACGCATTGTTGTCCTTATAATAATATTTAAAAAAAAAACGGCAAAGTACGAGCGGCCGTATGCATTCATTATAATTAGTGAATTAATTTAATAAAAATAAAATAAAAATAAATGTAACTTAAATTAACAATAAAAGTTAAATAAGTAAATATCGCGTGTGATAAACTAAATAGCTTTCAAAAATATATTTACGGTCAACAACCATTTTATTATCTTGTAAGAAATCTAAAGAGGCTGATAGGTGACTTAAGTAATACGAAAACTAGGCTGTTCACTTGTTTTTTATCTTCACGTATGAGGAGATCCTACAAGAAGAAGTCAGGAATTGAATAAAATTTGTTAATTTATTATAATTTTATTAAAATATCGTCACGCTGTATCCCGCACACAGCAGGGTAGGCATCGGGAACCTAGTGTTAAGACACTCCGTTCACCATTCTAGAGGCATTGCGTAAGGATAGGCGGAAGTCAACGCCGGGATTTTTGCTCGAATTTCAGAGCGAAAAAACTGGTTTAAATTTTACTAAAATAAATGAGCATAAAAGCTAATAATGGTTATGCTTAAAGGATAATATGTATTACATTATTAATTTTATGGCCCGTAAAGAAAATAACTAGCGTAAGCCATTTTATAATGCGATGTGAAAGTATATTATGCGAAATAAAGGAAGCTTAAAGTTAAATTTATTTCGCACATAAAACTTTTGGTAAATTCGTAGAAGCATAGTGTTATTCGTGTTGTAAAATTTTTGAAATACATACAATATTGATCTGGATTCCTCTACCTACCTATTTTGAGTCAAGAACATGAGTGTTACTTTTAGTAATAAGTCTATTGTTAGCGTACAAGTGTAAATGTGGGTAGATTTAGGTGAAAAAAAGAAAATAAAAGCAGTGGAATATAGTGTTGATATTGAGTGATACTTGTCACTTGTTTCATCCAGAAACCGTCCGAAGTTTAAGCTTAAGCTTCTAATACCAAATTATTATTACTTAATATTCATAATTACTTATTACAAAATAAAAATTATATACTAGACTTTCAGTCAGCCTGTGTGACCAATATCTCCGTCTTCTGTCGTTGACACATGCTGACAAGCGGTGTCTTGTGAATACTATACAAAACGCTTGTTATGTGAGCTATCTCTAAGACATTCAGCATTTCTTCTGAATTCGACATAATGCCTGTTGAGAGGCGAAACCCAAGGCTTTACTTAAAATTGTTGGATTAAAAATATATTTCTTTCTATATTTCTGTTTAATCATAGGTTTCTCTTCTATTACTTGGGGCACGATGTTTCATTCCATTATTTAGGTACTACAATAGGCACGGTTGTAAGACCAGTATCTTCAATACATTGCAGACGTGAACTGTAGTTATGAAGCATAGCGGTAGTAAACAATATGTATGTGGCCAATTACTATGAGGTCGTCGTGATCCAGTGGCACAAGGGCTGTAACGCGACGGTCGTGGGTTCGATTCCCACTCGAGGAAGTCAAATATTTAGTTACGTTTATATTTTCATTTCTTCGCTCTGGTGTCGAGGCAAAGCGTGGCTTTGAATTCTGCCACTCAACACACAATGCCTCCAGGATTCGGCAGAAAGTGGGGAACGGAATGTCTTAACACTGGGTTTTCTCTGCCTATCTTAATGCGTGCGGGATACAGCTTTTTTTTTTCAGAATTTTCGATGCATTGCGCGTTGAATAGTGGGACTTAACGCTGGGCTTTTGCCTTGGTGCTAGTGCGATGAAATAACAATATAAATAAATAATAATTAATTCCCTCGAGTAGGGATCGAACCCGCAACCAGTCGCGTTTACGGTCACACACTTTTGCCCATGTACGCTTCTCGCTGGTATTTGAACGTTTAGGTACATTTAATGTCGGTACATTTATTATTATTTCATGTTTCAACCAGATATTGATACAAATGTTCCTTGATCCTCCCTTCTGAAGGTGGAAGGTGAAGCCGCCAGGTCGTTCATCCACCTGAATGGTAACAATGATTGATTATACCCCCTTTTACTACCATTTATAATTATGGCCCTTTTGTACAGATTATTATTAGATTATAATAAATTACAGGGAACTCGTTTAGTGTGGTATAGATATTTTTATTAATAACTAAATCAGGCAAAAGTTCGGCGTTGAGTTTCGCTATACCTCACACAATGACTCAAGAATTCGGCGCAAAACTGGGAAAGAGAAGTAAGTGTCTTTATGGGAAACGAAATGTCATTACAGTAAGCGTGTTAGAGGGAAGCTAAAAATATATTTTAAATCTTCTTTCCATATAAATGTATTTTTGTGATAGAGATAGGAGATCCATACATTTTTTTCAATTATAACACTTTTAGTGTGTGACCCAATGAAGGGACTAGGGAAATATTGGAACTTCGTATACACAGATTATGAGAAGGAGTTACTCTGAAAACTTGGTTAATGATACTCTACGTACGGAAACCTCATAAAGACTTTACTATTTCGGGCTTTGCAAGCTTTTATAATATATTCATAATACTGACGACAATGTAACACTCATCTAATGGATAATAGTAGACTTTTGCATAAAATATACCACATACAATGTATGTAATATCTATTGCAAGTTTTAAAAATTAGGCACACGAGGGACGCGACAGGTTGTGCGTTTCATTCCTACTCGAGGAAATGAAGTATATAATATTTACATTTCTTGGTTCTAATGTCGAAGTATAAGAGCGGCGTTGAGTTCCGCCACTCAGCATGAAGCTTCCAGAAGTTGTCAGAAAGTGGGGATCGCAAAGTCTTAGCACTAACCTCTCTCTGCCTACCCTGCTGCAGCGTGAAATTAGAAAAAAGGAATATTTTTATAATTTTTTTCATATATTTTTAACTAAAATAAAAAGCGTCGTCGTCTACTTCGTAAACTTGTCCAAAGAACAATCTTGAGAAAAGTTGTGCTGCAAATGTCGATCGAGTTTTTAAACTTTAAAAATGAAAAGTTTTAAGCTAACACTATTCGTATGATGTATGACGGTACTAAGCCAATCCGTGCTTTTGTTAAATAATATAAAACTTAACTATTAAAAACTTCTTTCTATACTTAATATGCTTAAAATAATATCCTCATTTTCCTTTTCTTGCCGTTGTATATAATTCTAAACAATGGGCATACGTTTCTATTTAATCTGAATTGTAATGGATCCCATCTCAAAGTTTAATGCGAAGATTTCAAGAGATACAGAATTAGGCCTTAAAATTTCATATTGTTCTTGTTTCTTGCCAAATTATATGCCTGATATCCGTTTTAATGGAGATGTAAAAAATTTGGTGAACGCGTCTTAGGGTATACTGTTGGTACATTTATTAGTTCTTAAGTATTGTTGTTATAATTTTTCTGGCGTTTACATTTCTATTTTGATTGTAGTTTATATAAATAAGAAATATATATATATTTTTCATTTTTTGTTATAGCATCCATTTAGGTCATCAAGGCGCACTGAGCCATACGCAACGATTGCGGATTCATTCCCCTTATCATACATCCTTCTATCGTACATTATCGTACATCCTTCTATTTCGAAAAAAATAATCTCACCAGAGACGATAATGCCAATTCAATAGTATTGTGAAAGGGTCTGTATTTTTATATGAAAGAAAATAAATAAAACGATATCATTGAAAAAATATTTTATATAAATTTTTACGACAACCCATTTCATACAGAGCATTACTGTTTATTATTACATAATATTCACAAATGTATGTTATTTAGGAGTATTGTAGATTTCGAACAGTTTAACGTAGAATTGTATCGAATATATTGCATAAAAATATTATATACAATTATAGTAATATTAGTAGACAGGCACGCTGGTGTTGTATATGCTGTTTCTGCTTCTATTGGATGATTATAGGATGTTTAGATCGTATTATAGATATTCGAAGGCTTTATTTCTTATAATTTGCATACATTTTGTAAATTTTAATTTCAATTGTTATCGTAGTTTTAAATATATAATGTTTATTTATACATAATTAGAAAACCTTTTTTGAATTACAATGAAATAGAAAATTAGGTTTGAATGCTTATACATATAATTTTAAAATTTACGCTTTTTACAATTGGGTTATTTGTGCATATTATTTTTCTTTAAATAGCAAAATTTACATAACAATATTAATATGTGTATGTTTAAAGAAATTTTTGTAATATAATACAGACATATCAAATCCAGAAAGAAAAATTGGATTGCAACCAGTGTTGCCAGACATTTTATTTTTTACTTTTTATTATTTATTTATTTCACTTTGAGAATTATTTTTTATTATTTATTTGTTTTATAAATTACTAAGAATTCCAGAAATACGAAGCCCGCTTATCCCAGAGACAAAATCTAGCAACACTGATAAACACTCCATAACCAATAATGTAGATGTCTTAAAACAAAACATCACTATTTATTACGTAACATCACTATTACGTTTAAGGATATAATTTAAGTTTTTCTGAATGAACCTGTTATATATTTCATGTACGAATATTAAATATAATTATATCTATCATAAATATTATATATTTATTTATCATACCACAATCTTTGGTAATACTATAGACTTTATTAGGTAGAGGATTATTTTTGGAATGCAAGACTAGCTTATATGGCTTACTCTCTAAATCAAATATTCGAGTAATATAATTTATTACGAGGGAATAAAGCTAAACAATACTTACATGACACTAAGTAATAAATATTTTACAAGAACCTAATAAATTATTACTTTTAAATGGTTTAATATTTGATATTCAAAATATCTAAGATTGGATTGAACGAATTATTTACAAAGTGAAGCGTTTTAATTCCCTTATTTATTCTATTTACAATATTTTTTTCTTAGAAGCTATCATGGATTTTATTAAACGGATCTTTCTATATACAGGTTCTAATATATACATAGCTAGAAAATCACAGCTCCAGATTGTTTTCTTTTCACAATGTGAAAGTCATGCACATGTACGCTAAAACTAAGTTGAAATCACTTCGGCCTTGGTTTGATAAGTGACTCGTTTTTTACTATGTCTTATAGATGGTTTTCGAGATTCACTGTCTAAACTAACTTCACTCACTGATTCCGAATCAAGACAGTACGCTGTTTCGGGACAATTGTGACGTTCGAGACACTGTACGGGTTCCTCAAATGTCTCTTTGTCGATGGTCCTCAGTGGGTAGTTGCCCCGCCGCCCGTGCAGGGTGCGGCGGTCGCGACATCAGGAGCACCGAGCGCGCGGAGGTCGGCAGGTCCCCGCGCGGGCCTGCTGTCACAACCGACACATCTCGTGTTGGGACACCGACGAATACATCATCGTTGTTACTGGATACTGTCAAAAATTTTGGAAATTATTACATATTAAACTATCAATAATTATAATTACATTAAAAGATAAGAAATGCACATCAAATATGGAAACAAAAGGACAAAACAGTTTTAAAATGTCGGGTGCTTTGCATAAGTGGCTTAGAAACGACACGTATTCTGATATGAAAAGTCATACACATTTATTACTCAGATTGTTTCATGCAGGGAACGTGTGAACACGTAGGTGTTATTTACGATGAAAGCTTGAGCTTAAACGATGTAGCGGGCCCCTGAAATAGGATCGAATAGGTTGTAGATTTTATCGCAGTTTTAAATAAACATGCATATGCATATTTAATAGTGGTACAGATGGTGGGTAAGTTGTCCATGGGCGTACAAGAAAAGCAATTAGGATTGAAGAGTTGTGAAGATATTGCGCAAGTTACATTCATTCATTCGTTCATGCCAAAGAAGGCAAGTCAAGTGATACAGTGCAGTGGTTAATCAGATGAAACGTACCTCTAAAGTTATTTATATTTTATTTGATATGTTGCTAATATAAAAATGAGTCCAAGGAATTCGATAAAATTTCTTTACAAAAAATACAAAACTGTAGGAAGATTTTAAGAGAAGGCACTTGGAGTGTGAGATAATGGAGGCTTAGATAGAAGTTGAGCCGCTATATGTAAGTTTGTTCACAGGAGTTTTGTCGTATGGCTTGTAGTTCGCCGGTGGAGTAATAACGGCGCGTCGTGCGCCACTGAAAGTAAAACAATTTGTGAGACTAATTTTTTTTAACTACCATGTTTAACAATTTTTTTTTATGTTCACTGTTCACAGAGTCAAAATTTTCAACACGTTTGTAATGAAAATATTTTTTTATCTATATTTCTAAAGATTAATGAATTTTTAAATAAGCAATACCTGAGATTGTTTAAAGCGAAGCTGTGGTTGATACTTTCTTCGCAGTTTCCTGGGACAACAAACACATAATATTCTGAGAAATGCCCTGAAACAATAGAAAATACTGTATTAAATATTACATTTTCAATAAAAATAGGTAGTTAGGCACTTTTTAAAAATTGCTGTTATTAAGTTCTACAACAATTAAATTATAAAAAAAATTAAAGTTTATAAATAAGTTATAGTTTTTTAACTTAACGAAATATATAAAAGCTATACGTGGCTATATTGGTCTCAGCATCTTTGTCAAGATTTATCTTAGGATCCTATTAAAATCAGCCTTTATTTCATGAAACCACAGACAAAATAATTAAACTAATGATCAACATTGCAAATAATCTCAGTCTTTCATGGGATTAATTAAGCTTTCCCGTAAAGTTGGAACTGAGTAGGGCCTCTGATTAATACACATCCCGACTATTATTACTATCTTTATTTAATAAAAATGTAAATTTTTGAACCTTTTTAGGGTTCCTTACTTCAATAGGAAAAAATAGAACCCTTATAGAGACAAGTCAAGAACATTTATCTCGATTTGAAATTGATATTATTATTATATTGACGTAGATGGTCCAGAATTCGAAATGACTTCAGAATTCATTGAAAAGCGGGGAACGGAGTGTCTTAACAATGATATTCCCTCTGCCTACCCTTTTGTGTGCGGGATACAAAATAATAGCAAATACTAACATAAAAACAACAATTAAAAGGCATTCTATTATTATATGCTTATAAAAAACTTCCAATGTTCGTTCAAAATTATCATCAAGTATAAAATGGAAGTAGGGTCGAGAGGCAACGACTCCATTAACATTGTAATTTGCCCTCCTTTCAATGGCTAAGGGAAATTCGATTATACCTTAATTTTGTGGTTCTAAGAGATTCAGAAATAAAACGGGCATCTTCGGATTGAAAATCAATTATTCGTTTTGTTTACAAATATAAGTTGTTATTATTAGATAATATTTTTATGAATTTTGTGTCTTCGTAATAATGCTATATAAGTTTATTTCAATATATCTTTGTTTAATAAATGTAATGTTTAAATAAAGGTTTTTACTCTCGATTTGGTTAGAATTCCTTTTTAATTTTAGGGTTTAAAAATAAAGGATATTTTAGGGTTTAAAAATAAAGGGTTTACAAGAAATCTTATATTTTACAAGAAATCTTTTATTTTAGTCCGCACATAGCACGACAGGAACCTGGGAACCTAGTGTTAAAATATTCCGTTACCATTAAGACACATACCAGACCGACGCCTTACTGATGTTAATAGTATATTCAATTCAAGTTTTATATTCAATACAAAGGCATTTAAAGAATACTAATTTTAATCCACAGCTCTCTTTTAACTTCACCCACCGCAGAACTCAACTAATTAGTAACTTCTCATGAATTCTCAATTAACTTCGTTTTTAACGAATAATAGTGAGTTAAATTCAAATTTAAAACAATTCTAAAACTACTTTCAATGATTTTTCATCTTATTAGAAATTTCAATCCTTTTTCATTTATCTCTGAATGTGATAGCCTGTAGTAATTTCTTTGATTATTTACCATATTAATTTAGAAACTATTTTACAATATATTAAAAAAATATATAATATGTTTATAAGGATTGTCTATGATTTTCTATTTGTGTTCGATTTTAAGTGGGTATGTTGAATTATAAAGTGAAATTATCAATAATATTAGCGTCACTCTGTATTCCGCATACAACAGAGTATGCAGAGGGAACCTAGTGTGGCGGAACTCAGGCCCACGATGCTTTAATAACCCATCGAAAAAAAATAATTTAAATATTTCATTTCCTCAAGTAATAATCGCCACTACGATTTTCTTCTAAGAATTTTAAAGATTCAATGAAAAATTTAATATCAATTAATTGAATTATTTAGCTGGCGTTTCGAATAAGACCATTAATTACCATAAATTGGAGCTGCGTTCGGTAACTCTAAGCCAGAGGCAGCCTGAAACAACAGAACGCCCGTCTACAGCTCGCTTTTAATCAACTTGTGTTGTCATGTAAATATTTCAACGATAGTTTATATATTGACTTTGAATAGAGTAAAAAAAGTATAATATAAAATGACAATCAAAATGTTTTTGTACCGAGTTTAATACAAATTTATATTAGCAGTACTGTTAGTCTAATGATAACACATTAGGATTTCGCTTTATGTAATCAATTATTGCACTTTGTGTATGTATGTTGTTTATTTTAGTTACATGTATGTCGTTTATATTAGTTTCACTTAAGAGAATCTACCGAAAATATATTTTGTCCATTTTTTTTGAGACATTGTATATTAAATGGCGAGTTTCAACGGCGAGCTTTGTCTACTAGAGCGGGAAAGTGGTCTAAAACCAGGTCAAAACCACCACGTTTATAGCTAAACGCTGTAACATGAATACGATGATGTAAATTTCATTTTTTCGATCTAATTCCAACGAACAATAGATGCTATTGTCATGTGTCCTAAGCAGTAGCCAGGCAGGGGGGAATGGAGTTTCTAACTACTTTAAGGTTTCAATTGTATTGACAATTGAACAAGTATTTTTTACAGTAGTAGTAGAAAATAATTGCCAGTCATAGCGCAAAAATGTGTGAATATAAACGCGACTGGCTGTGGGTTCGCTCCCCGTACGAGGAAATGAAATATTTATAAAAACGCGGCGGTGAGTTCCGCCACTCAACACGTAAGAATTCACCTCCAGAATTCTACAGAAAATAGGGAACGGAGTGCGAGTGAGTAATCTACAAAGAGACAATATATTCTATGTTTTATTAACCATTCTAATGTTTTAAATAACATGGGACAAGGGATGGGGGAAATGTTTGGATAGTCCCGGATTTCGCAGAGACTTGATCTTATCTAGTGTTCATTAATTTCTCGAGGATCTCGAGGTCTAGCCGAGAGGACGTCCGTCAACGATTTAATTAATTCTTCCAATTAACTCTAGACGTTGCAGTGGATGTGAGTAGACAGTTCACTACTATTTTTCATGCGTATATTTTGCTTTCGTGATATTAATATATTTCGTATAGTCTAACTTACTATTATTTTATTTTATTACAGATTTACATATTCAAATAATAACTACTTAATATAATATATTTTTTTGGTTCTTTGATATGTTCGTCAATAAAATTCCATGTTAACAGTTTGCCTTTAACAGTATAAATTATACAATTTTTATATTTAATAACATAAAACAGTTAAATATATATTATATAATTAATTTAAAAATTTCAATAAATAGGACGTATTTGTGGAGTATATATTTTACAAATTTAAAAGTATCTAATGGAATATCTATGTAAGAGGAAAACGAGTTTGACTTTTCATAGCCGTTATTGGATGGGCTGAAAAAAGTAAAAACCTGTTAGCTACTACGTTCTGGCTTCTGGTTAAGGTAGTTAGTTTAATCTTATTCGTATAGGAAGTTTATATGCAAAAAATGTTATTATAATATTCTAACTAACCTATGGCCTTTAATTTAGTATTGTATGCGTATCTTACAAAAGGTTGCGATGGAGATAAAGAAAAGGAAAAAATAACTAGTCACGTTGGGCCTAAGTAGGTAAAGTAAAAAAATAACAGATTTGAACTTTAGTTAAAGCTAAAGTCACTTATTAATAACAATTCGATAGATTTAGAACTGTTTTTTTACGGTTTCGCTTTAAGTAGGTATACGTGGTGGTATATAATAGAGACTTCATGAGCACTTCTCAATGAGCAAATATGCCTTATAAACTATAGGCCCATCCAGGTGGTAAAGTGTTTGTACAAAGCTGCGTCCATGACCATTTAAATACGGAATCGGATCGCAAAACAGGGAGATATAATTTCTCTGAAACTGTTTAAAACTCTGCATTTTTGGGATTTCTCTGGCAGATAGAATTTGTAATTAAGTTATTGCCAGAGAACTAAAGCTACCTGCTTAAAAGTAGAATTAGCACGCTAAAACGGAACTGGACTGGTCATGTTTCCAGCCAGCTGAGTCAATGCGTGTTAGAATGGAGACCGTGTCAGGTAAGCGTAGTGTAGGATGCCCTGCAGCATGATTTTTTTGCATTGGGATAGGCTTGCGTAAGACTGCATCTAGCCTGATGAGCGTTTATGCGATCTACGGTGGTGTACGCTTGCCTAGTAAGTACTTATACACTCTAATTTTGAAGACCCCCATATTGTATGACATAGGAAATGCAGACGCCGGCAATGGAAGCGGGCAGCACAAGACATGGATGATTGCAGCATGGAGACAGACGAGAGACGTTCGGCCTACGTTCACTAATAGACGAACTACTTGATAGGCTGAAATAAAGGAGTATTTATAATTTATCTCAATTTTACCATAATATTTAAAATCAACTTTCTTATATTATTTTAACAAAACTGTGCTCTTTGCTTATACCTTTCACAAACAATGAATATTCATGTCGTGCACATATGATGAGGAATAAATTAACTTTGTTACATCACTATTCTAGGGGGCTAAACTTTGTAATATAAACTTGAGACTGGTGGAACTTGTCGCTTCCGGCGGCCAAGTTCACCTGACGGATATTAATGTATGGTCATAATGCAATTTAGTTATTTTAAATATATACGAGTACACGTATTATCATAAGATTTTTTTTTATTTTAAAATAAAATACTTTTACGAAAAGTTAGATGAGTGTAGATGAGTATATCTACATTCATTTTAGTAATAAACGCATTTTATTGTTTGCATCATTTTATCATCACTGTCAGCTCATTCTTCATTCAGGGCAATACACAAGGCAATTAAGAAATCGCTCGAAATTGGAAAAATCGTTACAAGCCTCCAATGTGAAACTTATTACTGGTTAATTATATTATTATTTTTATATCTTAATGAACTGCAAGAATGGAATAAGGATATAAATACCGACAGAAAACAAATCTCTCACGCATTCTCAAAATTGCGGTATCTACAGTTGAATGAGATTTTCTAAACAAAATGAAATAGTTCTTCAAGTGATATGTAAGCAAAGTTATTATATTAGTCAAGTAAATGTCAGAATATATGGAATATTAAACAATATAACTAAAACACTTTACAGAAAACTAGAATAATATGCAAAATTCCCAACGAGCTTCATGTTGAACTAGCGGCTGAGATATAAAATATACTGTGAAAGTAATAAAATATTTCAGATTGCCCCTCAGTTGCCATATAATAGGAAGTTTAAAGTGGTTGGTTGGGACTATTAATTTTTTTTCATATACGTATGTGTTATTTATGAAATATTTTTGTTATTTATTTAAATTATATTTACATATATACCTATTTATAATAAGGATTTTTTTTTACCACGCTGTATTTAGTGGTTGAATGTAAACAATAATTGACCCAAGAAACATTTTCCAGGTTCACATTGTATCCTACATATAAAAGGATAGGCACAAGGCTAGTGTAAAGACACTCCGTTCCCCACAATCCGCCGTTATTGAAAAGTCGAGTGCAACGCCATGCTTTTATACCTTGTTACCAGAGCAAATAAATGAAAATATTAAATATGTAGCTTTGTGAAGTATGACTAAAAAAAATATGTACCCAGACAAAGTTGCGAGCAATGACTAGTTATAAATAAATTTGTACTAAATAGCAATTTTCAATTCTTAAATATATTTCTATTACCACCTTATATCATACAAGCAATCGATCTGAACGAGCTACTAGATTCAGCTGTTAATTTACAATGGGAATTTTTTATCAATTACATATCTTCTTGACTTCAAATGATGCAAGTTAAATTGTAAGAGTAAATATGTTTTATTTAATAACATCCAAAGTTATGCTATAATATTTAGCACAAAAATAAAAAACAAATACGTAGATTAAGCAAAACTTGAATAAATTTTATAAAAAATATATAATTGTATCTTAATAATTATTTATTTACTTGTATCACAGTAAAGACGCCATTGGATGGACAAATCGAAAGCCAGGACTAAGAGCGGAATGAAAAGAAAATTGCTTTAATATCTCAGTGAGAAAACGAAAAACTTTTTTTTTTACTAATAATATTATTAAATCTTTTCATGCCAGACAGAGATTCTTATAGCGTCTTACCAAGAATGATTAATAGTATAAAGTTGATGACTCTGTCAAAACGTTTTTCCAGGTTGCCCCAGTGAGTGGCATTATGGTAATGAGGATTTTGTCATTAGTCGGGAAATTATTAATTACTCTCAATTCTAATCTAACTGAACTTGAAATCATTTAAATTTCTATAAATGACATTGATTTAGTTAGAGGTCATTGTGGTGAAGTCAGAGAGATGATGAGCAGTTGACGATTAACGCGATCGATGGTAGTAGCTTCGAACCGCTCTTAGGGGAAGAAATAATTTGCTAGCACTGATAATACAAATGTTAGCTTTGAGTTTCGCTATTCATCTTAAGACACGGCTATACATATTTAAATAGCGAGAAACAACATTGATATAAAGTTTCAAAAGCATAAATATAAAAACCTAAATCATAATAATTCTTTTCTATAACGTAAAATATATATCTTCTTTTAAATATTGTTAAAGATGGCATCTCGTGAAGCGCAAGGGCAAGTACAAGGGTGTGACTGTAACACGAAGGTTGCTTGTTCGATTCCCACTCGGGAGCATTCATTATTATTTATTAATATTTTCATTTCTTCGCTCTGCTATAGAGGCGAAGCCCGATTTTAAGTTTAACCACTCACTCCGCAATATCTCCAGAATTCGGCGAAAAGTAAGAAAGGAGAGTTTCATATTTTTTTTCTTAGTAACCCCCCCCCATGACACCCTATCTTCTACATCTATACATATAATACCGCGCATAATACCTAATTAATATTACACATACGAGTACACTTTTAACCACTTTCAATATAAGCTGTCAAAACTATTATGAAATGCTAGCGTTCGCTGTATTTACAATGAAAATGATTGTAAATTAGAATAACATTTGAAATTCATGCTGAAATTCGATATTCAGCGTTAGTTCTTCGATCAGTTTGCCATTACATATACTGGTACTATATAGCGGTGTTCGCTCGTGGGCGTGACGACAGAGATGTTACGCGAGTAATTAATTCAGCTGAAGGATTTCATTTATCTCCTATAGCCTGTATGTAGATCACACTTTGCCTTTTTTGTATGATAATTTAAGAAGCTTCTGTGGTTATGGAAATTAAATTATCGTTATATATTTAGAATTTCACTTATGGTTTTATGAAGCCGTCGCGGTGCAAGGAATATATTATTAATTATGAAAAAATAATATTTTCATTTCTGACACATAAGTGCCTATTAATGTACTTACGAGTATATCGAAAATTATATAGTAATTTGTAAATATAATATTCAACTATTGAGTGAAAATCTCTTAAAGTATATAATATAAGAAAAGGATAGAAAAGTTGATTCTGTACATAATCAGCTTTACGCTATGTCCCGCACACATTAGGCAGAGAAAACCGAGTGTTAAGACACCCTGTTCCCCACTTCCCGCCATATTCTGTTGAGAAGCGGAACTCAACTCCGCGCTTTCCCTCGTTACCAGAGCGAAGAAACGGAAATATAAATTTTAATAAATATTGCATTTCCTCTAGTGGAAATCAAACCCACAAAATTGCGCAACCAATTCTGTTCATGAAAGATATTAAAAAAAAATCGGTTAACATATTGATTACGGAAGCCAAACTCCACTCCACTCCACTCTACTCTCCACTCGGGAGAATTCTCGTATTCTATAAAAACTTAAATCACTAGAAATAAGACGTATTCTGGGTGAAATGGAATGTGTTTGACTTAGAGCGATGTTTGTAGCGATGCCTTAAATTCACCCAAGAGAATTAAAATTTCCATGGGTGAGAAGTAGGTCTACTTGCTGGTACTTTAACTAGGCCAAAGAAATAAAAGCTAGAACTTTTTCTCGCCTTGTCTATTAATGCTAATGAAAAGATTTTCAACTATGCTCTATAGGCATAGTTTAGACACTCCGTATTCTACTTTTCACCAAATTCTGCATTCTTAAAATCTTTGATTCAACGCCAGAGAATATTAGAGAGAAGAAATGAAAATATTAAATATTCCATTTCTTGAGTGGACCATTTCTCACTCCCACATGCTTGTGACCCTAGGCCTTACTCGAGGCCACGACTGGCCTCAGTGTACACCAATACTGAACAAATGAATAATCTTTTTCATCAGAGCTTCATGATTTATTCCACGTATAGCAGGTAGGCAGAGAGAGAATTTATAAAGAGACGCTGCCTAACTGAACCACTCAAATGGAAATAGTTATATAGTTAATATATCGTCTACATTGACGTTGCGGCTGTAAGCGCGACAGTTATGGGTTCAAATGAACGTTTAATATCTTCATTTCCTCGGTAACAAGACAAAGCGCGGTGTTGTCCGCCACTCATCACACAATGTCTCGAAAATTCAACGGAAAGGAACTAGGTTCCTTCCGCCTAACCAGCCATATACCGGATACACCGTGAAGAAAACCGATCAAATGCGGCGAGTTCCGTACCTATCAGGTATTGTATGTCAACAAAATTATAAAAGTTGACAAACTTGAGTTGGCGGACATATGGATTCATTTTAAATGAAATGACTTACTAATCATAAATTTGTAATGATTTTTTCTTGTGAATTAATTATGTATAATTTTTCCCTTTTTGGATATTTTCCTTTGTTTTCATTTGTAGGTCTCAAAACCTAGATTACTTTTTGTGGATCTACAGTTGTTTCATTTAGAGGTACGAAACCCTAGAATAAAAAGAAAAAGATATTACGTATAAATATCTATTTTACGAGTAAAAGATAACTCGTATGAACAAATCAAGATTCTCACCAGATTTTCCCGTTACCACTGGTTCAAAAGCCCGTACAATCTCAAATAAATGTCTGTACATTAAGATAGTATTAAGGTGTCATTGTTTCTGTATGGGGTAAGGTATACTCGTTGGGGTATATTTGCTCTTCCCTTATCTTTCCCTTACATTCCCTCACTCGTCCGTAGAATACGAATGTTCTCATCTCAATCTCAGTATATCGGTGTCATTGTAGTAATGACACCGATATACTGAGTATTTTATTTCCTATAGTGTAATAGATCTGTAGGTTTTTGTTAATATAATTTTAGTTTTGTAAATATTATATGAGAAATGTGGGTGTGAAGTAACATCTTGACTCGGGGAATGAATGAATGGATTATTATTTATTAATATTCTGGCACTAAACGAAAAGCCCGGCATTGAAATCCCCCACTCAACGCCTAATGCCTGAAAAAAATAGGCGAAAAACGGGGAAACTAAGTGTCTTAACACTAGGTTACCTCTCCCTACTCTGCTTTGCGCAGAATACAGCGTGGATCTATGTTAACCGATGTATAATACAGTCAGAAATTTATTAATGTTCTTATAACATTAATTTTTCTCAGAATTAATTTGGTTATTGACTATCCTTGTTAATATAAAAAGTTAATGGCATTATTTCTTGCAACCGATCGATGTCATAGACGTGAAAAAAATAAAATATAAGCTGGTTTTTTATTGAAATCCAAAGAATTTTATTGAAGTTTAATGAATTTGTCTTTGCCAGAAGCCAGAAGCATATCAGCCGAATTAAAATTAATGAAATAAAAAAACTATAAAGTAATAAAAAATATTAATAATGGATACAATATAACGGAATTGGAACCATATATACATTTGCAGATTAAATTGTCACTATAACAACTTCCCCATTGGACAATAGAGGATACTCATAAGAAATATAGGAAACTTGGGGTAAAATATCAAAACATTTGCCGCCATACTAACTGTGTATGGTTGATATATCGCCAGGCCGTGCGTGGTCTACCACAATTTGTGATATTGTCGGTTGACAAAAAGGCGTCCTTTCCTTGAGGCCACTCCATTAGGAGGAAAAGTCGCAATACGTGTTTTTTGAGATTACAATACGAAATCTAAAGCGATTTTCTTTCTTTCTCGCGAAATTTAGGGTGATTTCTTATTTGGTATTTCATTTTTATTGTTTTTATAATTTAGATGCGATTTTTAAGTGAGGCCTATTCAGCTATGGATAGGAAAAGGCTGGTGATGATGATGATGATGATGATGGTATATTTATGGTTCAGAGCTTAACTTTCACACACACAGAATAAAAGGAACTCTATTTCTAATTTCTTTTCTAGATCGAATAGAAATACAAGAGACAAGACATAGTTTTCGTAGTTTAAGATTAAGGAAGCTTAGGAAGAATAGGAATCTAGAATTTGAGTCTAGATACATAACGATTTCGGTTTTATCCTCTCCATTAATGTATGCGTTTAATTTTTTTTATGACAGACCTACAATATGTCATACAACTTATTACATCTATCAGCTTCACGCTGTATCCCGCACACAGGCAGAGGGAACCTAGTGTTAAGACACTCCGTTCCTAACTTTCTGCCGAATTTTGGAGACTTTACCTCGACACCAGAGGCCGTCGTGGCGCAGCGGCACAGGGGTGTGACTGTAACGCGACGGCTGTGGGTTCGATCCCCACTCGAGGAAGTAAAATATTTATTTACGTTTATATTACCATTTCTACTGCATCTATATCTCTCAATTACTTGCTATTACAAAAAGTTTTATATTATCGTTCGATTATACACTTGTTAAGTAATCTTATATAACAATAATCTATGGCCCTAGATTGTCGTAAGCTGTGAGTGTGCCAACCTTAGAAAAAGGCGAACTAAGTACGTTGCCAAATCCAACAAAATTGCTTACATATTTTATTATTACATTTACTTACCTATAAAATTTTTCTTATATTTAAAAGTTAAGTTTTCTTTTGTATATATATCTCACGTTATACTTAGTTAAATTTCATATAGTATTAAGTTTCTCATCCATAAACTCTACATTAATTGCTGATTACCGAATCTTATTACTCACGTCTGTACTACTTACTATAAAAAATAAATTAAGAATTAGTTTGGCTAATCGCACTAATCTCAAGAACTACTACTACTGTCTCGATATTAAAAAAAAATATAATGTATTGGATAGCGCATTTATCAAGGAAGGTTAGGTTAATTATTACTTTGTTTACGATTACCCTGGTGTTTTTATCGTTTCGATGAGACCCACTGTACCCGCGGCTAGAACTACTTCGAGCCCATTGAATGTTCACGTATTCTATATGGTTTTGAAATATAATAATTGAGAAGAATATGGTACTCGAAACAAACCTTCGCGGCTTCTTCTAGTGCCTAATTGTTGTAAAATTATATTTGTAATTCGTTTTTTTATTACTGTATAGCAAGATTGTTAGAGGAATCAGAGTGTCTTAACACTATTCCCTCTGCCTACTCTACTATCTGCGGGAACCTAATGCTTAGACACTCCGTTCCTTACTTTCCGCCGAATTCTGGAAGATTAATTGAGTACTTATAATTGAAATTTGATCCTAATCAATAAACAAAGGTACCATACACAACCTATAATTATCTCCACCTGACCGCGTAGGCGAAGCCGCAGATAAAAAATAACTTATAACATAAGCGTTACTTTTTGTCAGATTCGAATACACTACTATCGTTTCCAATCACACCACTAAGCTATGACAGTAAAATACAGTATTTGTATAGTAGAACTATTATATGATTTACGACTTTAATTCAATTACAGCGTTGTTAGTCAGGTTCGTTAAAATAGTTTATAATTAAATTTTTGTTGTACGACGTGCTCCTTTGTAAAGGGAGCTTATATGTTACATTAATTACTTTTATCTAGATTTGTTTCGTTTTATTTTTAAATTCATTAGATTTATTTATCCGGAGTCAATTGTTTTTTGGCTTTGCTTTTTTAAATAAGTCAATTATATAGTGATCTTTGCTTAAGACAGTCCGTTTAACATTTCCCGCCGCAATTCTAGAGGCATAGCGGGTAGCGTGTTCCTCCGAGTGGGAATCGAATCCAAAGCCGCCATTGCCATTGTAATACTTTTATTTTAATACATTATTTAATTGTATGTAATACGTTTTTTTTATTTAACCTAACCAAAGTAATACTTGGCATTATAGTTCAATTGAGTGTAATTTTGAAAATAAAATAGTTGAGTTCTGCGCTGCTATTTTTATTTTATCCATTTTTAAAGCATTGCTGTATCCATTTTTTTAAAGTACTAGTGGCACGCCCGCGGCTTTGCACGCGTGAACTACGTTATTATTAATTTATGTCTCCATGAGTATCTACGTTTTATAAGTAACGTCCATGCAAAATTTGAGACTCCTAGCATTTGTAGTAACAGTTTCATACAAATTTTCAACCCCAAAAACAACCCCTTAGAAGTCGAATATTGCAAATTTCCGTCTTAGCGAGCATCTACATCCTATAAGTAACTTCTATGCAAAATTAGAGATTCCTAGCACATGTAGTTGCTGAGATTTCGTGATGAGTGAGTGACCTTTTGATTTTATATATATAGATAAGTATTTGTATAAATATTTTATTAATTTTTAATAAGGAAAGATATTAGGTTGGTATATAATTACAAAATATTTAAGGTCTCTGGCGTAAAAATTGGTATTGAATATAAAGTGAAGACCGTATATCGTATTTTACCGCGTAATTGAATGACACGTCTATATCACTTATATGGAAATCTGCAGATTAATTCTTTTATAAATATATATATAAATGAAATATTTTCTTGAATACTTACTTATATCTAGAAACCATAGTGGCGCAGGCCCGCAATGGTGAGACTGTAACGCAGCGGTTGTAAGTTCGATTTCCACTCAAGAAAATGAATTATGTTTTTTTAGGAATTTCATTTCTTCGCTCTAGCATCAAGGCAAAAGTCCGGCGTTGAGTTCCGCCACTCAACACGCAATGCACCGAAAATTCGGCGGAAAGTGGGGAACGGAGTTTTTTGACACTAGGTTTCCTCTGCCTACCCTGCCATATGCAGAATACAGCGTGAAACTGGTTTATTTTTTTATATAAAAAAAAATATGTATAAATTAAATACAACGAGTGAGGCATACTATTTGTAATATATATATTTGTTTCAATTATAGAAATATGGATATTATCAGGTTAACAACCTACCAACAAATTCAAATTCATTTTATTTCATTTCATTTTATTTTCATTATTTTTTTTATTTTATTCTTTTTATTATTTTTTTTACTTTTAAAATGTAAGCTTAGATTTAAAAATTGTATAAATATTTATAATCTACAGCAATTGGAAAAGGAAATAATTTTTTATTATAAAAAACAAAAAANAACCTAACCAAAGTAATACTTGGCATTATAGTTCAATTGAGTGCAATTTTTAAAATAAAATAGTTGAGTTCTGCGCTGCTAGTTTTATTTTATCCATTTTTAAACCATTGCTGTATCCATTTTTTTAATGTACTAGCGGCACGCTCACGGTTTCGCCCGCGTGAACTACGTTATTATTAATTCCTGTCTCCATGAGTACCTACGTCCTATAAGTAATTCCTAGCACATGTAATTACTGAGAGTTCGTGATGAGCGAATGACCTTTCGATTTAATATATATAGATAAGTATTTGTATAAATATTTTATTAATTTTTATTAAGGAAAGATATTAGGTTGGTATATAATTACAAAATATTTAAGGTTTCTGGCGTAAAAATTGGTATTGAATATAAAGTGAAGACCGTATATCGTATTTTACCGCGTAATTGAATGACACGTCTATATCACTTATATGGAAATCTGCAGATTAATTCTTTTATAAATATATATATATAAATGAAATATTTTCTTGAATACTTACTTATATCTAGAAGCCATCGTGAGACTGTAACGCAGCGGTTGTGAGTTCGATTTCCACTCAAGAAATTGAATTATGATTTTTTAATAATTTTATTTCTTCGCTCTAGTTGATGCTAGAGGCAAAAACCTGGCGTTGAGTTCCGCCACTCAATACGCAATGCATCGAAAATTCGGCGGAAAGTGGGGAACGGAGTTTTTTGACACTAGGTTTCCTCTGCCTACCCTGCCATATGCAGAATACAGCGTGAAAGTGGTTTATTTATTTATATAAAATAAAATATGAATAAATTAAATACAACGAGTGAGGCATACTATTTGTAATATATATATTTGTTTCAACTATAGAAATATGGATATTATCAGGTTAACAACCTACCAACAAATTCAAATTCATTTTATTTCATTTCATTTTATTTTCATTATTTTTTTTATTTTATTCTTTTTATTATTTTTTGTACTTTTAAAATGTAAGCTTAGATTTAAAAATTGTATAAATATTTATAATCTACAGCAATTGGAAAAGGAAATAAATTTTTATTATAAAAAACAAAAAAAATATGATTCCTCAGAGAGAATTGTTGAGCATTAAGACTCTAAATTTAATACTAGTATACGGTTTTTGTAACACAGGTTTAAGTTTCAAATAATATAATTAATGCACAGTCATGTCAACGAAGGCATTTACATAGCATTTGTTATGAAACATGATATACCCATTTCCAATGGCACATGAGTCTCATACTAACAGCTATCAAAATCTCAGGAAGCTTAGAAATTAACAAATTATATGGAATAATGTATCGCTGAGGACGTTGTGCCAGGGGCAGAAGAGGCACGGAGGTCCTGAATTCGATCTCGACTCGGAGTAATTATTTTTATTTTGAAGTCAGTCAAGGCCCTGGGGCGCAAAGTGTGACTGTAGAACCGGACTGGTTGTGGGTTCAATCCCTCGAGGAGATGAAATACATATTTAAATTTATATTTCTATTTCCAATCCAAATCGAAGAAATGGAAATATATGGGATTCTTTATAGCTTAGCGATAATCAGTCATTCCTATCGCCATTTTAGCTATCAAGAGTGTCCATTTCCCAAACAAAAATTTATAAAAGTTGGATTAGCTTTAAGTTTATCATTGGGAACAGACTCCCATTTTATATTGTTGTAAATAAATTTTCCACATCCGCTCCATATGTCATCGAGGAGATTCAAAGAACGTATCTGGATTATAAAACAATACATAATACTTTTAGACATGCGGCACCAAGGCACTTGCGAGACAAAAGGTGGCTTATACCTTCAGATGAAATATCCGAAGAGCTGAGCTCTTGTACGGAATTTGAGATCGAGCTGAATGTTTCACGTAAGTAAAATATGTATTTATTATATAGTATATATGTATTTATATTTATATTGTTAAATGTTATAATATATTATTTATTTTGTATAGCTATATTTATGTTTATTTGTGTGTATGTCATGCCTAACTATTTATTTTTTATATTTATTATTACTGTTAGTTCCGACATAGCTCTCAAAATCTGCAAGCTAAAGTGGCAATGTTCAGGCCATATTGTCAGGAGGACCGACAGCCTATGGGTAAGAAAGGTCCTCGAATGGCGACCACGTCTTGGCAAAAGGAGTACAGGCCGCCCTCCAACCCGCTGGATTAAAAGGGCGCAGGACCGGACGGAGGGGCGAGCATTGGGGGAGGCCTATGTCCGGCAGTGGACCTTAAAAGGCTGATGGATGGATGGATTAGTTTTATTTTATTATTTTTGTCTCTCGTTTTCGTCTCTCAATTTCCCTGCACTATCTTGTCTTTCCCGCTACTTTGCACTTATCCACTTCCACGGGTTGGCTGGAAGAGATCTCTTCTAGAGATAAGTCCACCGTTGTGTATGTCTTTTCGTAATGTATGTTTTATTATATGTTAATTTGGTGTAATAAAGAATCTTATATGTAAAACAGCTGTAGAAGAAATATACGCTTTGCAATTTTAACTTTTTAATGGTACTTACTATTACTGTATACCAATATAATTATGACTTTTACACTTGACATAGACATGAATTGATTTACATTTATATGATTTTTTTTTCTAAAATACAAATTTTTGACATAATGTCTTTAAAATACTGCAAATAACAGGAACTGTTTAAATTTTATAATCTTAATATTTAATATATATAACTATGGGCATGGGAGCTTACTGCGAAGATTGGCTATGTCCAGCCATCTTCAGGCTCAGGAATATAGAAATGAACTAGAGTAGAAATGGATGTCATAACCAAAATTAGCCAGAAACATCAGTAAAAACCCACCTACTTTACATATTATAAGATTTTAATTCATATATCTATACTTATTAAGTTTGTTTGTTAAGCTAACATGATATATACGGCGAAACTAATATTTATCAGGCAATTAGGGAATACTAATGGGACCGATGTTAGTACAACCGATCTCAAAGCTAGGTGGATGCGGAATATGCACCTACTGTGTTTGTATGTAGACAGCATCGTTGGCATTTCCGTGCTGTTTCAGTAATGCATGTCAATAAATCATTATCCATACCTATATTATTAAATTTGGAAGTAACTCTGTCTATCTGTCTGTCTGTCTTTTACGCAATCAGGGCCAAACCGCTAATTTAATTGTGATAAAATATCATACAGAGATACTCTCGGGATGAGCATAGGTTATTTTTTTTCTCATATTTGTAATATTTTCGATATATACCAATATATTAAAATACTTATTAATTGGACATGCAATTTATTCCGCCATGTTAATTACAACCGCCGCTATGCGACCGTTGCTAAGCAACGATGTACAAAGTTTGTTCCTAGAAAACGTTACCCAAAATGACACTTGATGCTTGCTTAACACATCTCTCAAATGAAAACTGAAAATAATTTCATAAATATATTTAATAAATATTCGTATACTTCAAGCGGGCGTAGCCGCGTTTGGGTCCACTAGTATTATTATATATTTACCATTATATATTCGTATATTTGTATTAGTTCTAAATAGTGTCTGATTCAGATAAAGAAAATTATGGAAGTCAAATACAGAATGAAGCGGAAGGATAATTAATGCCACGCCGTGTATAAAAACATAAAATTTGATATAATTTAATATTAACATTTCTGGTTATTTATATAATTATAACCTTTTGGTTGCAGTCCGAAATATTATTGCAATTTAGCAATATCAATCCATTTTTCTTACTTTTACGTTGTGTCCTGCATATAGACAGAGGTTAATGTTAAGACATTCCGTTCTCTACAAATTCAAAATATTCTTTATTCAAATAAACTATAAAAGCACTTTGTATCGTCGAATGTACATGTCAACAAAAAGCTACCACCAGCTCGGAAGGCAGTTCTGCTGAGAAGAGCCAGCAAGAAACTCAACAGTTGCTCTTTTCAAAATCAATGGTATATTTTACTATTACTTTAGCTGGCAGCTATCCTGCCTGACATTCAATAGACATTAATTCCATACATGCTTATCCTCTAAATATTCATGAACAGTACGCTTTACTTGTTACAATTTTTTTTACAAATATTTTAAATTTTTGTAGTGGCAAACTAAGAATACACTGCAGAATTTTATTATATACACGTATACTCAGACCCATAAAGGATTTATTAACTTTTTGGAGGCGAAAACTTGGTATAACAAGCTTATCTTTATTTCTCGTTCCTATCGTATGACTGTCACTATTTTTGCTATGACAATGTATATTTTATCGGACAAAGAGAATGTTATAATATACAAATTGGGAAGCAACTGTAATAATACCTGCATCTTTGAAAACATCTCGCAGAGAATCTCTAGCTCTTAGATTATAAATATATCTCACGGCTCTTTTTTGGAGAATAAATATTGAATTGATATCTGAAGCACTACCCCATAGCAGCATTCCATAAGATAAAATACTATGGAAATAGCTATAGTAGACTAGTCGGACTACACCCCGTTCCATCACTATTCCTTTGAGCGGGAGTCGAACCCACAAGCGCATTTTTTAATATTTTTCTTAATTCATAAAAGTAAATTAAGAAGCTTCTCAAACTTAGCATAACATTCGAAATGTCCATTTCATTTAATATACCTAACATCGGTAATAAAGGTTTTCGTATTCGTTTGACCTAAAAACATACTTTTTAATTTCAGAAGGGGACGTCAAGGGATATATAATTTTCCGTGCGACTTGCTCTGGTAATTGCCTCCCAGCTAATCGGATACTACCAGATGTAAGTGATATATTTAAGTGTTTTCTTTTTTTAGACCATTGAATCGCTCAATTGAGCGAACTATTACGGAAGCGCACGTTTCTCGACAATATTTTTAAAGTAAAAATCATCTATCTATATATATAAAAGGACTTGTCCTCACTGACTGAGGTAAGACGCACGCACAGCCGTAACCGCTGTGCGTAGAAACGTGACATTTGGACAGATGATTACTTTCATAATCTGGACGTCCACTAAGAAGGGATTTTGAAAAATTTTAACCCTAAAGGGGTGAAATAGGGGTTGAAAATTTGTATGGAAAAAAATTTAAATCGTCACCGATTTTTATAAAATTTAAATTTCTTAAACTATTTAATTGAACACGTGTTGCATCGTTCTAGAATTCTCCTCCTAAGGGTGCAAATAAGGGGTTGAAAGTTTGTATAGATTTCTTATAAAATTTGAAATTCAGACTCTTAAAAGTATTTAAATGAACACATGTTTTATGGTTTATTAGAATTCACCCCTAAATAAGCAAGCGAAGCTGCGCACGTCCGCTAGTTTATAAATATTATGATTGAGGCCAGTCGTAGTCGCATAGGACACAGAGTGGTCGTGGGTTCGATCCCCACTCGAGGAGATGAAATATTTATTTAAATTTATATTTCCATTCGGTCTGGTGTCGAGGCAAAGCGCGGCGTTGAGTTTTGCCACTCGCACGAACACGTGAAATGATGATGTACCTGAATGATGAAATTCCTCGAGTATTCGGTAGAAACCTTTTACTGATTGGAGAACGGAGTGTCTTAACACTAGGGATAGCGAGTGATATATGTGGAATAGAACGTGATTCTAAAAGTTGAGAATTAAAATCAAAATTTCCATTGGATAATCGTACGATCGTAACAATATATTTTTTAATAAACAATCATATTTTTTGCCATGCTATCCATACCTATATGTCGGCGTGGGTGATAATTTACTTAAATATTGAGAATAAATTCATAATTAGTTATTTAATTTTAAAAGATGTTTTAAGGAGTAAAATTAGAAATAACATTTAGAGTTAATAAAATGCTGTAAATATTGAATTGATGGTTTTGTATTTGTCAGTTTCCGGTGGCGCCACTTTGGGCTCGTCACCGTTGTCAACGTCATTGTTACTTTATAAAAGGCCACGCGGGCGTTGTACGCTCAGTCGAGGCTCTGCCACGGCTCGGAGCACTACTCGTGCTCCACCGCTGGTTAACCTCGACTATTTTAATTATTAATGTTGTTAAGACCTATTTGTAATTATACTGGACTGGAGCAGTGAAAGGCGAGTGTTGATATATCGGAAAGGGATCCCTTAAGCCTACTCCTGGGGTCACAAGTCCCAGGCACTGCTCCAAGCCATCATTTAAAGAATAAGATAATGTTGTTATTATTTTCCTTGTAATTTACTATGTTTCCAGTTATTGTTTGGTTTATTTATTTGTTTTAGATTTACCTATTTATTTAATTTAGTATTTCGAGTAGAACCAAAGGCCAGGACATGGTCGGAGGTTCTACTCGTTTATTTTTAATATCTATTACGCCCTTTTAAATCCGACATATATTATAAATTTGAAAGTAACTCTGTCCGTCTGTCTGTCTTTTACGCAATCAGGGCGAAACCGCTAATTTTATTGTGATAAAATACTCATATAGATATACTTGAGGGTCTCGGGATGAACATAGTATACTTTCTTTCTCATATTTATAATATTTTCGATATATACCAGTATATTAAAATACTTTTTAATTTGACATGCTACTTATTAAATGTATTATTAATACTTATTAATTTATTCCGCCATATTAATAACAACCGTCGCTAAGCGACCGTTGCTAAGCAACGATTTGCAAAGTTTGTTGTTAGTATCTCTGTATTGAAAACTAAAAATAATTTCATAAATATATTTAACAAATATTCGTATAGTACAAGCGGGCGTAGCCGCGTTCGGTTTCGCGTAACTCTATAAATCTATTAAATCTAAAGGCAAAAAGAAATCTATATGAAATCGCCACACACAGCTAGCTATAGTGTCATATTACGAAAGGTATAAATTAAACGTCCTTTCAATATCAAAAAGTGAAAATAGCAAGAAATCATATAATGTGAAGGTATTAATGTGTAACGGACCCGAACAACGAGAGGGCGATGGCTCAGCGGTTTCTTCAAAGGGAAGGTGTGGCCAGGTTAGGTCGTGTGAACCAGATTTATTGTCCCTTTAGTAATCCATTATTTTGTAATAATTATTGTATTTTTATTTAAATATTTAATATATTAGTGTAATTATTAAAAAATAAATCACCTTCACGCTGTATCCCGCACACAGCAGGGTCGGCAGAGTGTTAAGACACTCCGTTCCAGATTTTCTGCCGAAATCTGGAGGCATTGCGTGTTGAGGGGCAGAAGTCGTTTCGTAGCGGCATACAGTTTGATGGTAAACGCGACTGTTATGGGTTCCATTCCCACTCAGGGGATTAAATTTCTGGTCATTTTTCAGGACTATGCCCTAATAACAAGTAAATATTTTTTATCATTTCACACATAATAAACTACCTTACGATTTTGCTTAAAATATCGGACTTTTCATATTATATAAATATTTAATAAGCAAAAATGAATATTTCTAATCTATAATATTTTTTTTCTTTACATACTTACATAATATGCAGCACTTACAACTCTTTATCAATGGGTATTTAATATTTCTATTGAATCGTTCTTAAAGTAATCCAATAAGTTCATAAGCGTCATCTGGCCCAGTCGTGACGATGGGCTTCGACCGACCAACTTTAAATTGATTATTGTAGGAGGCGTTGAAAATTGCTGGCGGCCTTCGCTTCGACGAGATTATGATTAATAGAATCTGCTTGTTAAATTTACGAAGAAAATATTGTCATTGGGGCATTGTTTTGTTGACAGCAATAGGCTGATTCTGTGGCAAAACTCGAGAGTTGGGTGATCAATCTTTGTTTTTCAAAGAATAGGATAATAATAATAAGTTGCGAAGGGCGGTGGTATCTTCATATTTGAACATAGTAGTCTTCTTCTTCTTCCTGGCATTAATCCCGGCTATTACCAGGGTCTGCCTTCCTACTCAACCTACTCCACTTTGCACGGTCTTTTGCGTCCTCGGTGGTTAGACCATTGGCTCTCATGTCCTGCATCACGACATCCAACCAGCGCTTCCTTGGGCGTCCGGGAGGTCGCGCCCCAGGAACCGGTATAGCAAGGCACTTGCGTCCGACATAGTTCTTAGGCCGACATAGTTCTTATATTTGAACATACATAAATATATGTAAATTATCACTTGATTTTTATATATAATGTTAGATTCCTGACCACCTGAAGAGGTTGGCGGGAAACGGGTGGGTCCGAAGAGCTGAGGATCGAGTGTGGTGGCGCGATTTGGGGAAGGCCTATGTCCAGCAGTGGACAATCAATGGCTGTCGATGATGATGATGAGATAGATAGATATATCTAAAGTGTTTGTTGTAAAGATCCTGTTGTAAAGATCTAAAAGTTTGTTGTAGAGATCTTCGCGCATTGCGGGTATGTGAGCACACCGTCTATATAGTTATAATTAATGGTTGCAACTGGTGGTGCTATCAATTCATAATACCTGCCGGTTCTCTAAATCGATGACTCTCTCGTGAACCAAACCCTCCATTTCGTCTTTCGGGTGCCCTGGCGCTTCTATTGTGAAGAGTCTATGTTTCACTTTTTCAAGTGACGTTTCAGCAGTTGAAAATATAAATTTAAATACATATTTCATTTCCTCGAGTGGGGATCGAACCCACTACCAGTGTAATGTACATGTATGTTCAATGTAGGTACACGCTTCACATTCGATTGATTTTATTTAAAAAAAATATATCTCCCTGACATACCCCTGGTCTAGACAAAAGCGTGACGTTGAGATCGTTGTTCAAATTTCACAATTAACCATTTAACCACCAATACAGACTACTAGAAGCAGCACATAATCAGTTTATTTAAAATCTTGTAATTCATACTTTAGGACCTAGGTTTACCAGTATTTTTGTAACCAACTTTTACTGAACCTTCTATAAGAATTGAGAGTATAATATGTCTTCCATCCATATCCAGGCTTATCTAGGGTTTCTTCTTATCTTAGCACTAAATTTTGTTCGATCCGTTAAGTCGTACCGGATTGATTGAGTAGTGAGCTTTGTGCAAATATATGCATGAGCCTATGGATTTATTCACGGGAATTATAGCTGCTATTGGTATGGAAATTGCTTTTTTTATTTTCCTACATTTTTTGTAAATATATATCGAAAATGTATTCCGACAACGTATTTTGATATTAAGTTTTAGTGAAAATCAGATATTTGCATATTTACATCTTGATTTGTTAAATTAAGCTTACTGCTAATGAATTTCCCAACTGTTTATGCAAAAAAATCGATGTTAATTAATATGTGGACTTATACTAAAAATAAACTTTAAAGAGAAACGTTTCTTAATTTCAAAATGTCATTATCCTACCAGGTTTCCAATATCTACCAAATTACTCCGGTGTGTTTCTTGAGACCAAGCTTAAGTAACATATTAGTTAAATTTCAGTTAATTATGTAGACATCACTTCCTTCCATTTAGGCTAACCGCATTCGATGTTAACTTCATTTAGGAGAGAAAAGTACAAATGTACTGAATGAAAGCGGCAGTAATTGTGTTTACGCGTACTCTAACGTAATAAACTGGAGAAGCGAGAGGGCCCTAGTGATAAAATCAAAACAATCATATTATTCGCCTTGTAAATAATTTTAATTTGTCATTTATAACTTTATTGCAAGCTTTTCGTGGCGGAGTGGCATAAGCATGCGACTGTACACGCGACTGGTGGTGGCTTCGATTCCCACTCGAGGTATTGATATATTTAATTTCTTCGTTCTGGTAACGAGGCAAAGTGTGGCGTTGAGTTCCACTAATCAACATGCAATGCCTCCAGAATTCGACGGAATGTGGGTAACAGATTGTCTTAACAGTAGGCTTTCTCTGTCGGAAAAAAAACGTTGTTGGAATGAGAAATATCCATTTGCCAATTTGCTTTTGAAGTTCAATTGATATTGAAATTGTCTAATTTCTTTTGGAGTCGTAAGTGTACTTACTATAATTTATTTGAAATATTAGCATTTCAAAAAAATGAAATGTATAATTTTTCCTAAGAAGGAATAAATTAAAATTAAATATATTTTTTTCTCCATGCATGCTCCATGTGAGGCGTCCACATCGAAGTATACGCAGAGGGAACCTGGGTTCCTAGTGTCAATGTATTACCCAGGCTTGTTATAACACTCTGTTCCCCACTTCCGCCTTAAGAATTCGGCGGAAGTAACAAAATAATGAATCTAATTTCTGCCTGATGAACAGATCTATAAAGAAATAGAGTCTATTCTGTCAAATAAGACATCTACTATATAAGATATATAAACTATAGAATATTTTATACTCCATAGTTGACGTATACGTAACATGTTTTTTGAAATTAGAACAAAAGAAACGTTACCAGGATGACCTTAAAATATCTTTCTTTCTACTCTAAGTAATATCATGGCATGATATCTATGTCAAGAGAACCCTGAAATAAGGGTAGCAAAGTGGAAGTGGAGGAAGTTATTTAGACAACTTTTGATTAAGTTTGTTAAAACGTTTAAAGATATACAATTTAACACCGACATTAACACAAATGAAGACCATATTTAGCATAAGCAATAGATTCATTATAGTAGGTTCTATTTGGGAATAACCTTGGAAAGAATTAGCATTCTTAATTAGCTACCATTGTTTCTGAAACAACAGTTTGAAGTAATTAGGAATTAAATTGCACTTTTTATCCGGTGTTAATTTAAATAGACACTTTAATTGCATAAAGAAGTAATATTAAAGGCTTATTATAACGTTACGTTGAATTTATTGAAGATTAATAAGTTAAGTTACAAGACAACCTTACTAGGACATTGCGACAGGAGTACTGAGATAGATTTGAATGTATATTTTATTAATAATTACGAATGTTATATATTTTAAAACAAAAGTGGTTCAATTCTTTAAGACGCCCGACTGGTGACAAAAACACATATGTACCTACACATTCATTTTATATATATATATATATATATATACTATAAAAAATAAAAGCCTTTTATTTATCACCACTCCCCAACTGCTCGCCACAAGCTGCTCTGCGGGTTTATTATTATTATTTTAATTCTCTGAAAATTACTGTTGTAAATATGGAGCAAAAGTTCAACCAATCCATTTTGGTGGATTAAAAATACATCTTTATTTACACACTTTGGTCTTTCTTTACTACTCGTTGATTATCAGTCCCTACAACTTAAGACAACATCTATCTGTTCTATTTCTACAAATTTGAGACATGATCCCTTACTTAAAGATCTGATTAAAAAACAAAAAGTTTTTTGAAAATGACGAAGAAAACTTAGTTTGATCAATTTTTTTCGATATAATTGTTGGCCGTTCATTATTGAGTAGATATTGTTTACTTTGATTAGGACTCTTTCTTACTGTTTTAAGAGGCTAGTATTTGTTACAGCATCATTATCGTTACGTTAACATTGTTTATAAATTTGTTCATTGTTTAAATAAAGATTTTGAGCTTAGTTCCGTTGAGTTATGAACTGAAACTATTATGAACAAGCAAATAATGATAAGAAAACATGGATTGATATTCTTGCTACTCAGTAATTTTAAGATATTATATTTTTCTACTATGTATTACCTTACATTTTTAAGACTGAAGGAATCTGCTATATGAATCTGACATTTACTAGTTTTTTTTAATTTGTTCGGGACAATATTGATGTCATATCGTAATCAAGGACGTTATTAACCAATACGATTATTATTAGAAGTAGGAAACCAAACAAATATATGTAGCACTAATACTTTATACTTTTCTGTAGAACTGTGTCCCTTCTGTGGTCATCAAAAAAATTGTGCATCGAATATCTTTCTCGAAAACGAATAATGATCTGGTCTCATATTTTTCTGTATTAGGTTAATCTATAAGAATTAAATGAGAGTGATTTTGAACATATATTTCACTTTTTTTTTTCGTACACTTTCAGGTCGCCATTTGTGTATCATCCAAATATAGAAAATACAAATATTACAAATACGAAAATAATAAATNATCATTATCGTTACGTTAACATTGTTTATAAATTTGTTCATTGTTTAAATAAATATTTTTAGCTTAGTTCCGTTGAGTTATGAACTGAAACTATTATGAACAAGCAAATAATGATAAGAAAACATGGATTAATATTCTTGCTACTCAGTAATTTTAAGATATTATATTTTTCTTCTATGTATTACCTTACATTTTTAAGACTGAAGGAATCTGCTGTATGAATCTGACATTTACTAGCTTTTTTTAATTTTTTCGGGACAATATTGATGTCATATCGTAATCAAGGACGTTATTAACCAATACGATTACTATTAGAAGTAGGAAACCAAACAAATATATGTAGCATTAATACTTTATACTTTTCTGTAGAACTGTGTCCCTTCTGTGGTCATCAAAAAAATTGTGCATCGAATATCTTTCTCGAAAACGAATAATGATCTGGTCTCATATTTTTCTGTATTAGGTTAATCTATAAGAATTAAATGAGAGTGATTTTGAACAAATATTTCACTTTTTTTTTTCGTACACTTTCAGGTCGCCATTTGTGTATCATCCAAATATAGAAAATACAAATATTACCAATACGAAAATAATAAATACTAATGAGTATAAATTTAATATGAATCAAATGAAAGAATTTATTGCAGAAAAAGATTGCAATTACGTTACAATGTTGACTCGGGAAAATTGATTCATCTCCAATAATTGAAATGTAGACCTGAAACATAATTACAGCGCGTGTCCGACATGGCGATGAAATTTAAATTATAATTTGTTATTAGCTTGTTAATATTATTAAACTTTACGCTTTTATTCCGTATTTAGCGTAGGAGAGATAATAATCTAATGTTAAGACACCCTGTTCTTCTCTTTCTTTCTCTTCCGAATTAATTTCCCGGAAGAGGTTCAAATCCGCAAGTCATCGTGTATACAGGCAGACGCTGTATCGGTGTACCATGATGTTAATATTTTATCTTTAGAAATATATTTGAATAACACGATTATATCATCTATTAAAGAGAATTTTCTCAAAAGTTTGGGTTCACATTTGATGGAATGATTAATTATGGGATACAAATACAAAGCAGACAACCTCGCCTACCCTCCTTTGTAATTACAAAGCAGGAGGCAGTGGGAACCTAGTGTAAAAACACTACGTTCTATTAATATAATATATAATATAATTTAAATATATATATATTTAAGCGAAGTAAGTAACGATAGCTAGTGCTACATATTATAAGATATAATAAGCGATGATATTCGGTTCATTTTTTTGAGCTAACTTTGAAGAACTCATCAAACTTTATTATTGGAGTTTCTTGTTGGACATATTTCTAAATTACATATTTCATTGCATATTTGTGGTTGGCAAGTAAGCTAATTTTACCCATGGCTTGAGAAATAAATAAGTTTTAATGACAATTTATGAGGCCAGTCCTGGTGCTGGGGTACAATTTGTGACCGTAAACCGACTGGTTGTGGGTTCAATCCCCACCCGAGGGAACAAAATATTAATTCAAAATTTATATTTCCATTTCTTCGTTCTGGTGTCGAGGAAAATGGCGGCGTTGAGTTCCGGTATTCAACGTGCAATACATCCAGGATTCAGTGAGAAGTTGGGTACGAGGTGTCTTAGCACTAGGTTCCCTCAGCCTACCCTGCTGTTCTTGGTTGATCTTAATTTTAATAAAGGGGACGTTTGAAAATTTTCTACAACCTGGGGCTCACTCATAAAATCTTTGAAGTCACAAACCCACCACACCACCAGGCAATAAACAGACAGCTCATTCTGCAAGAATTCAGGGCAGTACTCGAGGTAATTAACAAACCGTTTATAATTTATATTTATAATTCGTTATAATTTGGAATTTCGTCATATCATTACAGATAATTTGACATCGTTATATAACCCAATCGCGCCTCCGTGAAATAATTTGTGTCTGATATGTTCTTTATCTCATACTTCACAATTTCTGAGATCATTAATAAATTATAGCTCAAAGAAAAAGCTTTCTTATAAAAAAAGAAAAATCTTTATTTCTTCGAATGCTATCAAACATACCTGTCTAAAATATAGACAATTAATATTACGGTTGAAAGCATATTATAACAGAAAAAGGTTCGTACAATTTGTATAACGATCTATTCATCATTATTTTTCTATTTCACCGGTACAAATTACAGTTTTTCATATAATAAATTATTTTGTAAAAACATCCGTAACGAATGTCTTCTTCTTTAATTGATTAAAGCGAAGCGATTCTGAATTCTTATACCTATAGTAACAATACAAATGAAAAATCATAGTCATCCTTTATAAAATACAATCAGTTATAATATGAAATGTTTTGTGCGTGACCTCGTTGCTTAGGGCGTAAAAGAAATTCTGTATAACACCTTCGTTCATCATTAGTCTCAAAAATATATTTTATTGTAGACACAAGAATACTTGTTAACTGAATTGAATTGATTTAAATTTTCGGGCCACTTGTTTCCTTTTTTTATATTTTCTAATAATGTTGTCATAGTAGCAGGGTAGGCAGAGGGAACCTAGTGTTAAGATTCCGTTCCCCACTTTCTACCGAATTCTGGAAGCATTGCGTGTTGAGTGGCAGAACCAAAGGCCGCGTGTTGCCTCGACACCAGGGCGAAGAAATGGAAATATAAACGTAAATAAATATTTCACTTCCTCGAGTGGGGATCGAACCCACAGCCCTCGCGTTAGCGTGTGACGGTAACCGGTACCGTGCCGCTGCACCACGACGGCCTCATAGTGATAGTGATCGTGATATATAATCAAACATAGTGATAGTGATATATATATAGTTGTACAAAATTATTAGAGATCTCAGGACAAACTACGATAACTAGTTTACAGACACTTCGCTTCCGCTCAATTAACGAAACATTGCATGTAGAATGGTGGAAATCAACGTCCCGCTTTAATAATTCAGTTACCAGTGCGAGGAAATGCAAATAATTCATTTTCCAGTAGTGGAAATCGAATCCGCAATCATTTTGTTTTAAATTTGAACAAGATGCAAAAATAGTTATGATTTTTAACCAAAAAACTTGTTCAACTTTAATCGGATTCACTTATTTTCCTATAAAAAAGAATCATCGATATCTACGCTAATAATACTTCACGCTTTATCCCTAGAGAGGTATTCAGAGAGAACGGAGCGCCAAGAGCTACGGTCTCTACATACATACCTCTTTCGCCTCGTCCACTGTTATTTAAATTTCAAATATTTAATTTATAATGACAATTAATAAAGAAACCTCTTATAAAACGCGTCTGCTATTTATAAACCGCCTGAATACATGAGTACTAAGTAGTAGTACGTAGGTCTGCATTAAGGTACCTACTGACATAGTTGCATGAATGTAAAACAAGCTCATTTACATTTATGTAACTTTCATTGATAGACGTTGAGAAGTTAGTTATACATTATACTCATGTTTGTTTTTATTATAGAAGTACGAGTCTAATACATCAAATGTATATTTTCTATGATAAATAATAATTTAAAAATGACAGTAAAATAGGAAAATACAAAAAATAAAAATTTCGTATGTAATACATTTCTGTACCTATTTGCTTTTGTAAATTTCCTGTACAAATTATAAACGAAATTGATCAAATTTCAATTCCTCAGCTTAACCATACGTCTGCAGTTAATACGTATGCAGATTAATTCGACTCAAATTCGAATATCAGAACATGTATTTATTGCTATATTTACATACTTATACATAAAAATATATATATAAACATACCTTCTAAAATCTCGACTCCAGCACGCGTAGATCACTGGATTCATTGATGAGTTGACCCACCCAAGCCATGTCACCACCACGTTGACAATCTCCTCGTGGGTGATGCACGATGAACATATTCCTGACAGGAGATTCACTACGAAAAATGGCAACCAGCACACTATGAACACACCCATAACGATACCAAGCGTCTTTGCTGCCTTTTTTTCTTTCGCGAATTTTGCGAGTTTACGTGAGAGAGAAAAATTTTTGGGCAAATGTTTGTTATGCGTCACATTTGTTAGCCGCGTCGACGAACGCGAGAGTCCATTGTTTTGCAACGCGGTTAAAGGCTCTTGGTCCGCCTCTTCCGGGGTACACGCGCCGTGACAAACGTCCGTTCTCTGCCGCACTGTTCCACCTCTGTGAATTCGTAATGTTAACTCTAATTCACCACTCGGCCTCATCACTTGTTTCGTACCAATTTTCAAGGATCTCGTTTGGATTGTTGCCGCCCGATATATGCGATAATATGTAAACACCATTACAAATAAAGGAAGATAAAATGATATTGTAGAAGAAAATATAATATATTCCAAATTTTCCGTAAACGGACATTTATAGTCGGGTACTTCTTCTAAGCGCACCGCTCGCCACCACGCGATAGCTGGAAACGATATGGCACCCGAACACACCCACACCGCTGCTATAAGAAATGCTGCTTTTCTCCCACTCATACGCATAGGATATGTGATGGGATCAGTGATGGCCCAATATCGATCCAAGGATATAACACATAAATTAAGAATTGATGCAGTACTAAAAAGCACGTCTAGTGATCTCCACACGTCACACCAGTCGACACCAAAGAACCATGTATGTTCCAATACTTCGTACAGCGCAGAAAATGGCATCACCACCAGACCCACAAGACAGTCAGCGACTGCAAGGGACGTTACAAAGTAATTAGTAGATGTATGTAAATATCTTTCCCGTATTACTGCTAAGATTACCAGCATATTTCCAAATACTGTTGTAAGTGAGAAAAGAAGTAAGAATGAAACTAGAAGCGCACGATCCTGTAAGAGATTGATGTAATCATTCCAAAGCTCTCCTAAATCATCTGTTAAATTAAATGTACTGTTATTGTCGAATGTAGCATTAAATTCAAGTACAGCATTGTAAGGTGACCTTGCGGAATCCAGAAAATATTCTGGTCCTTTTTGTAATAAGTCCGATTGGCTTCTTGCCACCAGTATCACTGGTTTGGTCGTATTCATATTCTCTGATGGCTATACGCATGTTAGCGACATGGCGAGTGTTTATGTTTTCCTTGTTTTGCTCGCAGCCAATTTGAGATTACGTTCTTGGCAGGCATTCTGTTCACGACCTCTAATATCTGGCACATATTGAGTTGGCATGCTTTTTTCGTTTAGTAATGTGCTGACTGCATCCTGGAACAAAATGAAATAAATAAATTATATGAGAAGAAGATTATAAAAGAAAAATAATTATCACCTCCACATTCAAATATAAATTAGGTTTTTCTACTTTACATGGACCTGTCCATGTCATGAAATTTGCAATTATTTTAAAACTTCAAGCGATGGTTTCATTCGCACCTGTTTAATGGCATTTATATCGTTGTCAAATGTCCTTGGTTCGCTGGGACATAAATAGTGTTTAGCGAACAAGCGGCGTGATCAAACGAATTGTGCTCCATGGGCCGTGATCAGACTGTGCACATGAGGGCACTTCAATCGACCCCTCACGAGCCCCCTTTACATTCCCCATGCCGTGATCAAAATTTATGTTAACTGGTAGATGGAGAATTCGCAGTTTATATACAGATATCTATTTTAAGGGGCTTCTCATATGAAGTATTATAATACAAGAGAAATTAATTAAGATGATAATTTATTTTTGGAATATTTTTGAGGCTATCGTGACGCAGGGGCACAAGCGTATGACTGTGAGGCGAGGGCTGTTGCTTAGTTTGCCACTTGGGGGAATTAATTATTATTTATCAATTTTTCTTCATTCTGATACCAAGGCATAACGTGGAGTTGAGTTCCCCCAGTCACCATGCAATGTACCAAGAATTGAGCGAAAAGTGGGATACGGAGTGTCTGTGCATTAGATTCTCTGCTTACCCTACAATATACACCGCAAAGCTGAAAAGAAATCTAATGTGTATTGAACAGTAGCTAATAAAAGTGTAAGTGTAATTTATTTACCTATATTTAATAAATGCTAATTAGAATTAACGTAAGCTATATACTAGCTTAAGTTAAATCTTATTAGCACCTTTACACAGTTTTTATATTCAGATTTGTTGGACAGCAGAGTTGGGCTCCACTGAGATGAACTCACCAGAATATGCATTGTTAATAATTCACTGCGTGAAATTTAAAACTCCATCGTTGCATTCTACCGTCAATTTATGTACTACTTAATATCAATTCAGATTTATCTATATGTCCATATGTATAATATCAGTTCTTTTATTTGAATAAACCCGCCGGGGTGAAGTATCGATGCAGGAGACAATATATATGAGAAAAAATACAAGCTAATACGAGTTAATCTTTTGAGTTCACAAATAAAACTAAAATATACTAAAACATTAAAATTGTTTATAAATAAATAATAAATTCTATCAAATATTATAAAATTCTAGTAACATTGTTTATAACATTTAGTTAATAAGCCCAAAGAAGGCCAAGAGAGAAATCATTTAACGGTGCTGAATTTAGATTGCTAGTACGAGTATATACCTTTGTTGACGTCTGTACATTTTTAATGTGAGAACACATCCCACGCGAGTCATTACTGAAACCTAGATATATTGACTCCGGTAAAAAGTGGAAATGGTTTTCCTTTGTTAGATTTTAATATAAACGTTCACTAATTGATGAATTTTTCTTTTTTTTTGAATTAGAAATACCTAAGATCTCAGTATTCTGCCTAAAAAAATTTTTTTCATTACTTTATTATTATTAATAATAATTATTATTATAACTATACTAATTAATTTTCTTAAGTATTAATAGTATCTATTAATAAAGTTAAAACTTAGAGGCCGTCCTAGCCCAGGGGCACAAAGATGTGACTGTAACGCGACGATTGTGGGTTTGATCCCCACTCGACGAAATAAAATATTTATCTAAATTTATATTTTCATTTCTTTGTTCTGGTTTCCAGACTAGGCGCGGCGGTGAGTTCCGCCACACAATGCCTCCAAAATTTGACGGAAAGTCGGGAACGGAGTTAACACTAGGTTCCCTCCGCTTATTCTGATGTGTGCGAGAAGTGAAGCGTGATGCGTGAAGCAGTAGAAGAAAAAAAAAGTTTAAATATTCTCCATTTATAGAAACTAGCTAACTTTAAATCAGAATGTTCTTCTCCACGATTAATCGTTACTGGTTAGTCGGGATTGGCGATGAATCCCGGGTCAAGCCCGTCTACGGCCTTTGTAATTTTGATTCGGGGGTATGTAATTAATAAATGCCTCAGATACTTCGACAGGACAATACTTTTTTAGGCTTTATAAATATTCCAAATAAGTCGACGTTAAATTTTGTTTTTAACGACTAAAGTTTGTGGCTTGTTATTTTAGTAGCAGGTTTTTTGAAACTTTCATAAAAAAATATTTGACCGTATGAGAAATTATTTCATATTTTATCGATAGAATACTATGATGAATTAAATTAAACCAAATAAGTGAAAAGTGTAAAAGTTTATTTTATATGTTTTTATTATGGTAGCCTACGTTTACACAAAAACATTCTCCTTTTAAACAAAAAATATGTCTAAAAAATTGTCTACTTATTAATAAAAAAAATATCATGTAAATATTTTATTTAAAATTCATAAGTACATAAATTAAGAGCCCAAGGCACAACGAAGTAGATTTAAACTGTCAGTCACTTTCATCCAGATTTATAGTCTGTAGCCATCAGCCAGACAATTATATCAAAGATTGCTTTACGAGTATATCCCTTGTATTAAGTCCCTTTATAATGACGGAATGTTAATAAGGAAAACAATAACAGGGAAGGGTTCAATAGATTGGTTTATTTGACAATAATGAATGTAATTTGAGTGACAAATGGGCTATCCTGTTTCATTTAACCACAGAATATAAATTAGGAAGTCAGAAATTAGGAGCTATTTGTGGCGCAGGGGCACAAGCGCCTTCAAAATTGAGCGGAAAATGGTGAGCAGCTGAGGGTCTGTAAGCGCTGTGGTTGTGGGTGCGAGTGCCAGTCGGAGCAATGAATGTAATTAATGAATGGAGAGTCTTGTCCTTTTTCGAATATGCAGTATGCTGTTGGCCATATCGGCCTCTACAGCGTCACCGGGCTTGGGGAGGCCGAGCTAGACGAGCTCTGACCTTGGCCGGAGAGTCTTGATACTAGGTACGTATATATATATACTAGGTTCTTTTAGGGATACAGCATGAATAAGATTTTTAAAATATTTCAGTATGGATGGATATAGATAAGTATCTACGAGGGAAGTCTCTCGTGCCACCATCCATTACAATGTTAATTACATTTTGTCAGTTTAATTTGAATGTTGTAAATAATTTCATCGTTTTTAAGTCTTATGTATCAATGAACGAAATGTACGATGAAAACAAAATAAAAACAAAAGAAAATTAGGCAAGTAATAATAGAACGACGGCAAAAAATAATATTGTAAGTTAATAAAAGTGAAATGGCGCTGGAAATAAATATTTCAAAAAGTCCAATTTGAGTCGGACTCGTTCAGTCCGTATCAATTTCAGGATTGTAGGGCAACAGGATGTACTTAGTTTAACTTACAAAAGTTGACAAACTTAAAATTGCCTGCGTATACACTTACTTAGTATGAAATGAAAGAACAAAGTTTCATTTCTCTGCTTTTCTTCTTTTTTAGCAGTAGTTCAGGTTTTGATTCCATAGCAAATTTCAAACAAGAAGCAAAAGCGATGCATAAATTTTCGTATTTTTCGATTGCGTTATCTTCGAAAATTATTTTTTCTATATACGGTATCCCTTGGGCGTATCTAGATATCTCCACGCGATATTCACATAAGTGGTCTTATAATATATAAATATATTGAATTATTGATTTCTATAGCCGATTCTTATTAATTTTTAACCGACTTCTGTAAGAAAAGGAGATTATCAATTCGACTGTATTTTTTTTATGTTTGTTANTTGATATTTTTTTTTATTTAAAAGGTGAAGCTTCCCGAATGGTCCCATTTTTTTGTTCCATATCTGACAACGGTATCTATGAGAAAATCACATAAGTCTTAAATTTGCATTAGTTATGTGCGCGACAAATAGACGAATAACTCAATGTCGCGCCTACCAATTTTGATGATTCTTTTTTTAATTGAAAGGATACACTTCAAGGATAATTTGGTGAAAGTTTGGTTAGGTCCCAGTTATGGAATCCGGTCAAAATTGGGAAAGTTTGTTTTTTTTTGTGGTAAAAAATTGATTATACTGTAATAGTTACAAGCAAAAACTTTTTAAATTGATGTCAGAAGGGAGATTCCTGATCGTTGCATTTCTTATCAACCAACCTCATAAAAGAGAATGTACTTATTTTCAACCAACTTCAAAAAAGGGAGATGTCCAATTCACCCGAATACTTTTTATGTATGGCTTGTCAATATACCAAAATGTTACTTTGCACAAAAATAATATCTAAGTTTTACATAGGACAACCACAACCACTCGTTGACAACCACTACCACCACCATCACCACTCGTTTAAAAAGCTNTCAAACAAGAAGCAAAAGCGATGCATAAATTTTCGTATTTTTCGATTGCGTTATCTTCGAAAATTATTTTTTCTATATACGGTATCCCTTGGGCGTATCTAGATATCTCCACGCGATATTCACATAAGTGGTCTTATAATATATAAATATATTGAATTATTGATTTCTATAGCCGATTCTTATTAATTTTTAACCGACTTCTGTAAGAAAAGGAGATTATCAATTCGACTGTATTTTTTTTATGTTTGTTACCTAATAACTTTTGACTGGGTGAACTTTTGACTGGGGATTTTGATATTTTTTTTTAATTTAAAAGGTGAAGCTCCCCGAATGGTCCCATTTTTTTGTTCTATATCTGACGACGGTATCTATGAGAAAATCACATAAGTCTTAAATTTGCATTAGGTATGTGCGCGACAAATAGACGAATAACTCAATGACGCGCCAACCGATTTTGATGATTCTTTTTGAATTGAAAGGATACACTTCAAGGATAATTTGGTGAAAGTTTGGTTAGGTCCCGGTTATGGGATCCGGTCAAAATTGAGAAAGTTTGTTTTTTTTTGTGGTAGAAAATTGATTATACTGTAATAGTTACAAGCAAAAACTTTTTAAATTGATGTTAGAAGTGAGATTCCTGATCGTTGCATTTCTTATCAACCAACCTCATAAAAGAGGATGTACTCATTTTCAACCAACTTCAAAAAAGGGAGATGTCCAATTCACCCGAATACTTTTTATGTATGGCTTGTCAATATACCAAAATGTTACTTTGCACAAAAATAATATCCAAGTTTTACATAGGACAACCACAACCACTCGTTGACAACCACTACCACCACCATCACGACTCGTTTAAGAAGCGTCATTTTAAGATCTACTCATCACTTAAAATCGTAAAATAAATTAATTTTTAACAAAAAGAAAAACCGACTTCCAACTACGAACTAAAAAGTGAAAAATAATTTTACAAAGATTTAATAATTTTTAAGTCGGTGGTCAGCTAATGCTACAACAACCTTAGTACAATATCTAATTACGAAGCCTGTTTGTTTTACTTTTCACCGACTTCAAAATTATAAAATCTTTGTACACAACAAACAAACAAAACAAAATACTCTTTATTGTACCATAGAAAAGACACATATACATGTATTAATACATAGAACAGTACAATAGGCGGTCTTATCGCTAAGAGAGCGATTTCTTCCAGGCAACCTTTGGGTAGAGGAGAGAATTGTCTGAAAAGGGAAGGGGTGTACAGAGCTGATATCTAGTTTTACATACACATACATAAATACATATATTCATACATACATACATACATACATACATACATACATACATACATACATACACATACACACAAACATAAATATATAAATAAATACATGATACTTTGCTTATAAAATAATCTTTTTTTTTTGAACACAGAAATAAGAACATGAAATAAATACAAAAAGTACAATCGAAACTTGGGTACTTATAGCGTTAAATAATAATCTTTCAGCCTCTTTTTAAATTTTTGTGTAGTCATAGCTTGTTTGACTGTTATGAGTAAGGAATTCCACAAGCGGACAGATTTGATAGTGAAGGAATTGGTATAGAAGGAAGAAGAATGACGAGGAAATTCAAGGGTTAAACGAGACTTAGAGCGGAGTGGTAAATTATGTGATTCACATAAAAACTTAAATCGTTCTTTAAGATATGAAGGGGAATGCGTAGAAAAGATAATATTATACAAAAGACAGAGAACATAAGTATTCCGGCGAAGTCGGATAGGGAGCCACTTGAGTTTTTTACGAAATTCGGATACGTCGTCGTACTTGCGATGACCAAAAATGAACCTTATGCAAATATTTTAGAGCCGCTCAAGCTTATTTAATTGTTCCTCTTTTATGTCAAGATAACAACAATCAGCATAATCGAGAATTGGTAGTAGGATCGATTGTGCCAGCGCAACTTTAGTAGGAATGGGTAAGATAGTCGACGTAACGACGTAACAGCTGAAAATATTTTTCTACATACCTCACTAATTAACGGTTTCCAGGATCAATGCTGGTCAAACATGATTCCCAGATTTTTAACTTTGTCAGTAAAAGGGACGCATGTCCCATCAAGCGATAATAATGGCAATTCATGAAACGTAATTTTAGAGATAAGTCTAGATAGTCCAATCTATTATAATTGCTTGAGTCTTTTTTTGCATTTAGTTTTAAGCCTAAGGATTTTCTACGTACTGTAATAGCTCTTAGTTCTTCATTCAATGCTGAGATTGTTTTTGAAAGATCGTGCAACGAACTTTGACGACATATTTACAGGTTGTCAGCGTCAAGGTGGTAGGGAGAAACAATATTATGACAGAAATGATTAATAAACAGTGAAAATAAGAGAGGGGACAACACGCCACCTTGTGGAACGCCAGCAAGCACTGGGGACCATTCAGAATAAGAATCCTGTGTCCGGATACGTTGCTTGCGACCATGCAAGTAAGAGTCAAATCAATATGTATATGTTAAGAGAATACATAATGGCTAATAGGAGATCAAAATCTATGGTATTGAAGGCATCACTAAAGTCAAGCAGAATCATAACGGTAACTTGATGATTCTCCATACCCAGACGATTTCGAGCTTTAATATTTTATCCGGTTCTTCTCACTTGCATTACTTTTATATTTTAATTTTGCTCAATTTTTTTTATTTTGTAACTTTTTTATATCTTCCGTAAGCCATGGATCCGGTAGGTGCTTAATACGTATGGGTCTTATGATGGGCATGAGTATGATATAATTTAATAATAAGGGAGTTAAATACAGATATCTGGTTGTCTATACTATTTTCTGTATAAACCATATTCCTATCTACATTTCCAGCATCCTCACGTAAACGTTCTAAATCTAATTAAAAATAAATAAAATAAATAAATAAAATTATTTTTCACTTTTTAGTTCTTTGTTAGAAGTCGGTTTTCCTTTTTGTTAAAAATTAATTTATTAGGTAAATATTTCAGAGATCAGAAAATGAGATGAACTTAAGAGTGTCGAAGCAATGATTAAAAGAGGTGCAAATATTTATTTCATTCAATAAAAATATTTTTTATTAATATATATTTACATACGTAATTAAACACCCACATATGTGATTGATTACAAATCGACTCATATGATCACACTTGCACACATGTAATCACAAGCGACGATTACATGCGCAAAATTCCTTTTTATTTAATCATCTGTTTTTTTTTTATTTAGTAGGTACTTTGAGTCAATCAACTTCCACCAGAATTGCCTAAGAAATACCTAAAGGATTTTATACAAAAGCATAAAGCATCGTAAAATACAATTACGTAAGTTTGTTGTCAAGTGTAAACTACAACGCGGCGGCGCGTCGTCGTCGTCGCATTGAAACTTGTAAATTTATATATAAAACGGAAGCGAAAATCAGGATTTAAGAAACTTTATAATTCACGAAATTTAGTATGATTTTTTAGCTTTAATCTTTTTCCCGTAATAGAAGAGAAGGCAGAGAGAACCTATGGTCATTACACTACCCGCTATGTTTTTCGCTAACCGCCCGAATTTTAGATATTACGTGTTGAGGAGCGGAACTCAACGCCGCGGTTTTTTTTTCGCGTGCCTCAGAGTGAGGCAAATATCTCGGTGCGACATGCAAGTCTGAATTACAATGATAAAAAGCATAAATTATTATCTAATCTTATTTTCTATTTAAGGAATTAGTGGTTCAAATTGTGAAATTATTTTTTAAAGTTTGCTGCGACCATTTCCTTTCCGCCAATTTCTGGCACTGCGTGTTGAGTGGCGGAACTCAATTCGAAACCATTCATTCGAAGAAATGGAAATATAAAATTAAATAAATATTTCATATCCTCGAGGGGGATCGAACCTATATCCAGTTTACAGTTTTACAGTCACACTTTGTGCCCCTGAGCGACGACTGACCTTGACCTTTTCCAGCTCAAGCAGCTCAAATAAAAGCTTTGTTAAATGTATATATTTTCCGAATGGGGTTCCGAAACTGTCGCCCACATTGTCGCCCCAATGGAAATAATTTTGTACTAGTTACATTTTTAGTGGAAAATCATATTGTATAATAATCACAGAGTGAATTCGATGTAAGTAGTTTGTTTAAAAAACATTTAAAATGTTGAACGTAGCGGGATCATTTATTTTTGTAAGTTTTCAATTTGTTTTTATATATTTTTTTTTTGATATTCTAAAATAAGTATTTGACTTTTCTAAGTGTGGAATAACACTTTAAAAATGTATAAAACTCGATGTATTTTACGCTTCTCATACATTTTGTTACATTAAACGTCAGTTACGTTAGTATTAAACTTAACTATATAGTAACTAGTAAGTAAAAGCCAGTCTATTTATGCAGAGGCGAACGGTTATGAAAATGCTTCTCTATTAAAAAGTAGAACTTCTTGTCAGATTCAATGCAATTTGCACTATCTCAAGTCTTGTAAAGTTACTAGCTTTGTGGCATCGTCGCTTTAAAACTTAATTATTTCACAAAGGAATATAATCGGTGCTCACAAAATGGTACGATTAGGGCATCTTATACCGCTCAATGGTCGAGGAGCTGGATGAATTGCTTAAAATGAAATTGTAGTGTTAAATAAAAGATATATTTCTACAAAACATAATTATTTTTAATTGTTCCCTCGGGTGTTCCCTTGGGTGTTCCCTTGGGTGTTCCCTCGGGTGTTCCCTCGGGTGTTCCCTCGGGTGTTCCCTCGGGTGTTCCCTCGGGTGTTCCCTCGGGTGTTCCCTCGGGTGTTCCCTCGGGTGGGGATCGTACCCACAACCAGTCGAGTTTACAGTCACACCCTTGCGCCTCTACGCCATGACTGGCCTCTAAAGTGTATACAAAATGATAATATAAACCTATCTAAATATACCTATGTTAAAACATAATGGCAGTAAATGCCAAATAACTCATGTAACGTTCTCTAATGTAAATGAACACTTCACTTCACTGCAATGCAACTATGCGCTAAAGAATGTCCTCTGAATACGAACACTAAACAGTCCTCTTTATCCACGCCTTACATCAGCTTTTTATCTAAATTCTTATTTTAAGCAAAAGTAAATTAAAATAATATATAGACTGAAATATAAAAAGGTATAATTATATTAGAAAATATTGTTGAAATAATTTATATTTTAAATGAAAAAAATCTTTTAGAATTTAACGGAGCATGATCTAAGCCTTCAATATTATACTAATATTTTTTTTAATTAAATTACGTGTACGTGTTACGAGTACCATTCAAATCAACGAAGTCCTATCTGTAATATTTTCAATTCGTGACTCATTTTCATCATCATCAGATTGTCCCAGTTCCGTGCTAGACATAGGCCTCATGGGGAATAATTATAATATAATATAATATATTTTGAATAATATAATTTATAATATAATATGAATTAAATTCAGGCCAGTGTATAGGGTCAAGTGTGTGACTGTAAACACCATAAGTTCTGGATTCGATTGCCACTCAAGGAATTGAAATATTTAATATTTTCATTTATTCGCCCTGATGTCGAAGCTAAGCGGGGCGTTGAATTCCACCACTCAACACACAATGCCTCCAGAATTAGGCTGAAACTGGGGAGCGGAGTGTCTTAACATTATGCTTCCTCTGCCTACTCTCCTGCGTGAAGCTGAAAAAAAAAAATGAAAAGAAAATAATAATAATTAAAATATTTCTATACGTTTCTTTAATTTCTAGTTAGGTCCTTCCATTACTTCGCTTTATTGTATAATGCATATTATTATAAGCATAACAAAGACTATTAACCAACTGTTACTTAGGATAGCGTATATTAATACAGCATATTATTAGGTATAATTAGATTTGCGGTTTCATTTGCTCAATTCGGCGGTAATAGATCTTAATAGCTTATATGGTGAAATTAATAGAATAAACTTATAAGTAGATAATCTCTGATAAGATGATATTATATCTTCATCTTTCATATATATCATAATTATATAAAAGAAGATTTAAGAAAAATATTTCATAGGCTGGTTAGAACGTATATCGGTAAAACAAACGAAAGTTTATGGACGACTGTTTGTATATCTGCCTAAAACATGGTTATAGCCACTGACACATCTTTTACAATAATCATTTTGTATCTATAAATGCTTAGGTCAATTAGGGCAGTAAAACAAAAGTTAACAAAATGTAACGGCTGGAATCTTTGGCGCTGATTGAAAAACAATTAATTAACAATATTTGCTATAATTTTAGTAAATGTCAGCTCAATAGATTTTTTTTCTAATAACATAAAATAAGCTGCTCTGGTGCCCAAAGCTCACAAAATGACGTTAAGACTAAATAACCAAATCAATGTAAAGTAATCGAATTTTGAAAACCTAGTGCTAACATATATTTTTCAGGACATTGTTGCAATTGAGCGGCGGAACTGAACGCCGCGCTTTATTTTGTTACCAGAGCGAAAAAAATGAAAATATTAAATCCAATCCACCGAGTGGGAATCGAGCTCGTAGCTGCCGCGATTACAGTAACACCTGTGCCATTGCTCTACGAAAGCCTCAAATATATTAAATATCTTAAATAATATTATCTAAGTATTACTATAGCTAACACCAAAAATTAGAAATAATTTACTGTAAAACTTTAAACAATTGTATTATTTCTGATACAAAGGCATAGAACGAACTTAGAATTTTATGGTTCTTTATTTAAAATAAGTTATTAACCCTCATAATTTGTCTTAAATAATAAATAATAATTAATTTATTTAAAATAGACAATAATTTTAAAATAATTAATGCATAAAGACGAACGTCAAAGAAAATATCTATAAAATAGCATAAACGCTTCGAACCAGATTATGAAGCTAAATGAGCTATTCAGTATTCTTTCTTAATAAAAGTAAAAAGAAACTAAAGGTGTCGATAATTTGCTTGCGACCGCAGTCGGGCAGTTTGATCGATGGTCCCCGACGGTTGTTAGTTCCACGACGCCGACGTAACAAAAGTAATAGAAGTTTCTTGATAGATTGCGTGCTGGAAATCTTATTATTTTACGAATGGCTATGGAAATTATTCTAATATCACGTAATCCAAAAAAAATATTGCGTCGGTAGTCTGGCTGAGCAATATTATTAATATTATGTTTCTTAAAAATCGCTTTTAACTGTGAGATTCAACTTGAGATTACTAAGAACACTTTTTGCTTACAAATACGAACCTAAGAATATTAATATTTAAATATATTTAACAGCTTTACGCTCTGTCCCGCACACAGCAGAGAAGGCAGAGAGAACCTTGTGTCCGTTCCCCACTTTCCGCCGAATTCTGGACGCTTTGCGTTTTGAGTGGTGGAACTCAACACCGATCTTTACCTCGATACCAGAGCGAAGAAATGAAAATATAAATGTAAATATATATTTCATTTCCTCGAGTAGGAATCGAACCCACGAAATGTCACGTTACAGTCACGCCCTTACGCCCCTGCGCCACAATGGCCCTAGATGAACCTAATATAAAACAAAATGTATTCTTCATTCGATCGATTATAGATAATAAATTTATGGTTGAACGTAATCAGACCTTGATATTTTCAGTCGGAGCTGGCCATATTTAATTTATGAGACAGTAGAAGCAAAGAATAAATATATAGCTATAAATATCTTTATATATTTTACATAATTATAATTCAAGCTTTAGTTTGTACTACTGAAGAAATACCTCCTACTGTGTTGCCATCATTATTAAATATGACATTCTATATCCAATAAAATATTTTAAATATAATATGTATTATATATGTTTTTTTTTTATTATTTTTTAATTACTTTATCTAAGTAATATAATAATATATTAATTAATATTAATTTATCATTTAAAAATAATAAAAATTAGCAAAGTATGTTGACATTCTAGTGATATAATTATCTACTCTCAATTTTCAATACCACCAGAGACGTAATATCTCTTAAATAACCAGAACGCATAATAGAGATTTTTATCACTAAATTCTGCATGCTCTAAATAAAAAATACTGCTCTACAGTTATACTTATATTAAAATTTCGCATTCAGAGGCCTTCAATGTATTTCGTTAGCAAAATATGAACCTGATATAACGTAGTTTTCCATCCCACACTGATGTGAGTGGTCCATCCACCATCTACTGGACGATTGTAAAATGTAGCTTTTGTTTGAAATCACTGAACGAGTCGAGCCAAAAATTAACGCCTGCAATTTTTAGACTGAAAGCATACAGTGTTCGCTTGTAATCCAATAGAGTAGCTTACATTTCCTTAGGGCTTGTAATATATTCTATTTTTCCCGCATATAGCAGGGTCCCTCTGCCTAGAGAGAACCTAGTATTAGGACACTCCCTTCTCCACTTTCTGCCGAATTCAAGACATTGCGTTTTGATTGTGCAGAACTCAATGCCACGAGTACCGGGGCAGCGGCATAAGCGTGCGTCTGTAAACGCGACGGCTGTGGGTTCGATTCCCACTCAGGGGAATGAAATATTTAATATTACACTTGACGCTTTGCTTATATAAACACAAAATAGCACTTTAACTTTTAATATAAATACCATTTTTAACTCTTAACTTTCATTATTTTAATAGTCCCCGATAGCATCTACTATTAAAAAGCGATGTGGTGGCAGGAACAGTTAAAAAACAATACGGTCGGCTAACAAGTGTTTTAATTGAATAGCTTGTAGTTAGTGAAATTACTCGGCATTCGATATATATAAAAGTATTTTTATCGTTGTAGGTACGTAGCGTTATATGTATATTACATACTAGAGACCCGCCCGCGGCTTCGCCTGCGTGAACTATGTTATTATTAATTTCTGTCTCCATGAGTACTTACGTCCTATAAGTGACGTCCATGCAAAATTTGAGACTTCTAGCATTTGTAGTAACGAAGTTTCATACAAACTTTCAACCCCAAAAACAACCCCTTAGGAGTCGAATATTGCAAATTCCCGTATTAGCGAGCACCTACGTCCTATAAGTAACTCCTATTCAACATTTGAGATTCCTAGCACATGTAGTTACTAAGATTTCGTGATGAGTGAATGACCTTTCGATTTTATATATGTAGATAGTTACTATGAAGTAAAGTATATAGTTTTCTTCCACGAACACTATCGTTGAACTTATTTTATAAAAATGTTATAATATAAATATAAAGATATAATACTATGGTATATCATAAAAATGTAATATATCGCATTATAAGCAAAGAACTAGACTTTGCTTAATATAAAGTAAAAAAGAAAATACAATATTTTATGAAAATCTTTCTTTATTTTGTTTCTAGAAGATATTTTACATATGTAAGAAAGAAAATAAATTTGACCCACTCGTAATAGTTGTATAATCACATCTTCATCATAGTACAATAAAAACATTGAGCTGGTCTGGTCATGGAGTTAGGACATAAATAGTGGAACTCCTCAGAGAATACAGGTATAGGTATATATATAATCAAATAAAAAACTCTGCTTCACGTTGTATCCCGCACACAGCAGGGTAGGCAGAGGGAAGCTAGTGTTAAGACACTCCGTTCTCCACTTTCTGTTGGATTCTGGAGGCATTGTATGTTGAGTGGCAGTGAACGCTTTGCCTCGACACCAGAGCGAAGACATGGAAATATAAAATTTAAATAAATACTTTTGAATAAAATATATATTTTCAAATTTTATTAAAAACGATATCTTGGTACTTATTTATTTACCTTTCTTGATTAATTCAGTTTTAGAAAATGGCAACATTTAGTTTAATTATAGATTTCAATATCTACCGTTTCGTTAAATCAAGTAATTTATTCTGATAGCAGGAACCATTTACATTTAGAAACGACGAAGAAAATTGGCTATGTTAATGAGACGAAGATGAATATATCCGAACTCACTTAGATAGTCTTATTCAGTAAACTTTTTACTTAAATATTAGCTATTACTGCTTCTATTTCTCGTTCTATTGATATTCGATTCTTACAAAGCAAAAGGTTCGATTCGTATTATATATATTTTTAACACAACTTATATATAGCTAATAAAAATTAGTTTCTTGACATAAATGATACTTCTTTAGATAGTAGTATCATAAACTAAAAATATAACTATTTTTTTATAAATTACAAGCGAACAAGGGCGGGTTCGCCCGCTTGAACTATACGAATATTTATTAAATATGTTTATGAAATTATTTTCAATTTAGAAGGTGAATTTTAATTAAACAAGAAACACGTGTTCAATGAAATATTATTAAGAGTCTACATTATTTCAAATTTTATAAAAATCGGTGCCGATTAAAAAACCATACAATTATATGTTATTATAGAGTTATATTATTTATAGATTGACCATTAAAGTTGAGTAGCAGTAGAAATAGCAATTTTCTAACTCAGGTATGTAATGAAATGTTATAAAATTCCATAAAGAACATAACGCTCGCTCCGTTAAATCAGTTCGCCATATGAGATGCAGTTCGTTTTTATTATGTAGTATAATATAATTTAAAAATGTTATTAGGAAACATTGCTTTAGTACTACTTTTATTCTCTAGAAATAATATCACATTATAGAAAAAAAAAATATTGCAAAAGCTTGTGACTGTAAATGCGACTGGTTGAGGGTTCGGTCCCCACTCAAGGAACTGAAGTATTTCATTTATTTCATTTCCTCGTTCTGGTAATGACGTTTGCTATAGTTAGCGGCGTTGAGTTCCGCCACTCAACTCGCAATGCTAGCAGAATTCGGTAAGATCGTAAAAACGTAATTTACTGTCGTTACAGAGGTATGTATACCATTTAATAAAAGTTAGGAAGACACATTTTGCAATTTGACACCATTTTATATTGCGTGTTAACCTTACAAAGCAAAGGTTTTGGGTGTAAAGAAGGTATAAGCCTTCCATCACCATTCCTCGGAAAACATCAATAAAATTGTTTATCGGCGTTGACGAATGTACGAATAAAAAAGGGGAATATCCAATTCTGAGGCTTCCTTTTGTAAAAATAAGTAAGTCATAAAAGTAAATTTATCACTTGCAGTAAATGTAACACACTGTTGGAACAATGAACGTTTCACAATAGAAGCTGTCAATATGACAGGATTGTCCAGTGATAATAATTTATCCATTATCATTTATCCATACCTATATTATACTATTATACATTCGAAAGTAACTTTGTCTGTCTGTCTGTCTTTTACGCAATCAGGGCCAAACCGCTGATTTAATTGTGATAAAATAATCATATAGAGATACTTGAGAGTCTCGGGATGAACATAGGATACTTTTTTTGTCATATTTGTAATATTTTCGATATATACCAGTATATTAAAATACTTATTAATTTGACATGCAATTTATTCCGCCATGTTAATAACAACCGTCGTTGCTAAGCAACGATTTGCAAGGTTTGTTGTTAGAAAACGTCACCCAAAATGAGCTTGCTTAACACATCTCTCTTCTATAATAATATATGTCTAAAAAAAAAAAAAATCTTTCTCGGTAGGGGTCTCATCCAACCTCTCTAGTATAAGCTCTAGATATAAGTACAGTTTAAATTGTCCCAAAATTAAGTGCGCCACATTAAAAGAACTTTCTTAAAATAAAAAAAGGCACGGGCAACTATGCGCCCGTGGATGTAGCTTTCAAAATTAAAAAAAAAACGCATCTTTCTATTGACAACTGAAAATAATTTCGTAAATATATTTAATAAATATTCGTATAGTTCAAGCGGGCGTAGCCGCGTTCGGGTCCACTAGTAATGGGAATAAAATTGTAATACCATGAATGTACCAACTTATATCGAAAGTATGAAAATTAAATAATGCGACAGGAATCGTATATATACTTTGACTCGAATTAAATATAGTTATGTTAATACTTTTCATAGCATTATTGACTTTGAAGTAATTAACAACTTTAGTGTGTTGCTTACAGAAATATTTGTTACTAAAAAGAAGACAGAATATTATTAATATATTTAATTATTCTCTCTTGTTTTTACCCACTCTCTTGTTTTAAATACCCACTTAATAAGTATTTTAAAAAATGTGCAATTGTCAGATAACTATTATAAATACAAATTGCTGAATTAACAGATAAAGTTCAATATATGTAAAGCGTAATTTAACAACTGTATATAGATAAAAATATCGCAATATTCTTTTTCTCTCTCTCGTAGTAATAGCTTTATTCCGTAAAGCGGTGCAGATGAAGGGAAGATAGTGTCAAAATTCTCTAATCTTTATTTTTCACCCGTATTACCAATACATGTCGAATCGCCGAACTCTACACAGATCTTCGTCCTAACAAATCGTGTCGTTAGAAAATAATGCAAATATATTCTTCGACCTAATGGGAATCGATCCCACTACCATTGCTTGGTTTACAAGTGCTCTTCCACTGCGTATCGATGGCATCTATCACAATAGTAATTCATAAAACAATTTATTGTTCATAGAATCTGGACGACGATTCTAAAAAAAATATTTACATTCCATTGAATCAACCCGGCTTAGCATAACAAAAGATATTTTTCAAACGGAAACAAACACTAGATCACTGTGTTTTTTGATCAATCAAAGTCATTTGAAACGTTATTGCTTTTTGGTTTCATTCGCGTCTCTATATTTAGCCAGAATTTAAATATTGATTGACATTCTGTAGAGCTCTTTTTTTTTAAAAGCCTCAATAAATGTAAAAATACACAGTTTCAACTATAAATTTGAGACCGATGTAGGCAAAGGCAAATCGCGGCGTTAAGTTCCGCTACTAAAGACACAATGCTTCGAGTGCTAGGCGTAAAGTAGGAAGCGGAAGTCTTAATGGGAACGGAGTGTCTTTAACACTAGATTCTCGGGTTCCCATTGCAATGTGAGGGATACAGCGTGAAGCTTAAAAAAATAGGGACGTACCTTTATTTGCGAATTCGCGTGCTTTTTCAAATGGGAATATGTAAGAAATGTGTTTGCCACATTCTTAAGCCTGAGGTAAAGCTAGGCAACAAAAAGGCTTTCCTCCACATATGAACTAACCTACACTAAGCATTTTTTAGCATTAATTTTCCTGATATTAGTGCTTTCAACCAAACAAACTCTTTAGCCTTATAATATTAGTATGAAATATAGAAATTCCATTACCATATAATACTATACGTTTTTTTAAATATATTTTTTTGTATATATGTATATAGAAGCCGCCATGGCGCAGCGGCACATGGGTGTGACAGTAACGCGACGGTTTTGGGTTCGATTCCCACTCGAGGAAATGAAATATTTATTTACAATTATATTTTAATTTCTTCGCTCTTCTGTCGAGGCAACAGAGCCGCGTTAAACTCCGCTCAACTCGCAAAAAGCCTCCAGAATACGGCGGAAAGTGGGGAACGGAGTGCCTTAACACTAGGTTCCCACTGCCTACCCTATTGTGAGCGGAATACAGCGTGAAGCAGATTTTTGTATATTTATAATGTACAGTAGAGCAGCTAATCTAATCCCATGTCTCTTTATACTCGACTAGTAGGCGCGCGCAACTTCGCTTGCTTATTTGGACCCTTAGGGGTGAATTCTAATCAACCATGGAACATGTGTTCAATGAAATATTTTGAAGAGTCTAAGTTTAAAATTTTATAAAAATCGGTGGCCATTTAAAGATTTTTCCATACAAAGTTTCAACCCCTTATTTGCACCCTTAGGGGGAGAATTCTAGAAAACGATGAAACACGTGTTCAATTAAATACTTTTAAAAATCTAAATTTCAAATTTTATAAAAATCGGTGCTGATTTAAATTTTTTTCCATACAAATTTTCAACCCTTATTTCTCCCCTTTAGGGTTAAAATTTTTCGAAATTCCTTCTTAGTGGATGTCCAGATTACGAAAGTAAACATCTGTCCAAATTTCACGTTTTTACCATTGGCAGTTACGGCTGTGCGTGCGTCTTACCTCAGTCAGTGAGGACAAGTCCTTTTATATATATAGAT